>DWKL01003093.1:0-11887 GCA_018249415.1 Phareas burnsi | reverse complement strand
ACAACCTCAAACGGAACTTCGGTTTTGTTTGGGGTTGGATGTGGGTGTCCATGGGTTGCGGTGACCACTTAACATCATGCTCTTTTGCTACTTTACAAACAAAAAAAGGTAGTTACTCCTTGAATACGTTAATAATCCTAATATATTTTTACAAAATTCGTATATATAATTGAGTATAATAAATGAAGCGAAACTATATGTAAATACAAACAATACAGGTCAGAATATAGAGTCATACGATTTTGTATAAATTACTTGTTCTTATTTTAAAAAAACTTATGCAAAGCATACCATTATGTCCTTATGGAGGTCAGTTTCGTTTGATAAACACGCGCGGACCGGTCGAATGAGCCGTTTCGTACCAGCTGTGCGCTATTTTGCATTATTTACGATAGCACTGAAAAAGTAAATTTACATACGGACGCGACTCGAAACTTGCTATGGTAAAATTTCCACTGTATATTCATGTGCTTTAAAATAAAAAGTTAACGGTCGCTTCAACAATTAAATCCCGAAACATTCAAAGGTAATTGAATTTAAATTGTTAAATAACAATTAATTTTGTATTAAATTTGATTACAGCATAAAATACTTTTTTTATCAAATCAAATGCGAGAATTAAGGGGACGTTATAAATACTTTGTTCCGTGATTCCGCAAGTAAGTAACAGATGGCGCCACGTGGCGCTCTGATGAAATAAAGCAACAATGTTAAAATGTTCATCGTTAAATAAAGTTATAAAAACTAATATCGTTTAATGTGTTCAATAGAATTTTTTATTTGAAAAATTATGTTATACGAATATTTAAAAAGATACCACAAAACGGGCCCTCCAAAACTTATATATTTCCCGAAATATGCTACGTTATAGATATTTCTGTACTATATGATACAAACCTTCGTATAATACAATGGCGAAATTTGTTCCTCTGATTTAATGGCATAGGGTAGTAAGACAGAGAATTTTGACACCTTCTAAATCTGCCTTCTACCTTAGTGGTCAACGGCAGCCATGCCCAATTAAGGTCCAATATACCCAGTGACGCAATAAATTACAGTCAGGTGAACAACATTTTAACATAATTGTTATATTTTTAAATGTGAGAATCTTAGCACAGTATCTTCCATAGTTAATAGAATGAAGTATTACTTTGCGGAAATCCATTTCACACATAGAACTACTTCACAGTAATTCGCGACTAATATGTATAGTCATATTTTAAGACATGCAACATGCCCTCCCTCCCACGTAGGATACATGCACAAGCAGAAAATAAAAATATACACCACCAACATCTGTTTCGCTAAGTTAGACTAAATTGACTCTACGACGATTAATAACGAAGTCACTATTTCTGCCTACAGACCTTCACACCGCTGTCAGCTGACGTGACGCTGCAGGCTGACGCGCAACCCGTGGAATTCATCCACGACCGGCAGCTTCAATTCTTCGACTATGCCAACCTTCAACCTTACCAGGTAAGATACATTTTTATGTGAGAAAAGTAACAATGGAACGTGCGGGCCACCTGATGTTAGGTCGTCAATGCCCTTGAACACCAAATCTACCCCCAAAAAGGAATTTTCTATCTGAGGTCGTATCCCAAAGGGTTACTACTCTTGAGGAATAAGGTGATCGTCTCGCTGGAAGGCCCCCCGACAATCGTACCTCTCCAGCAACAAGAATTACTTAAAGCGGGTTATAAGGACGGCGGTGGTACCTCCCCGGACGAACTATAGTTCTACCACCTATTAGAAATACCTGTTTATTCAATCTTCAATGTTCAACCTTTAAAGAACTCTGGACTGTGAATAATTATAAATATTGGTTGTTAAATACTTTCCTGAAACAAAATTTCAAAAGAATCAACTTAATCATGTGAAAACATCTTGTACTTATAATACTAGGTAAATATTATGGAACATGATATTGAATTGATATTTCCGTTTTGGGTCTGGATAATTTGGTACTTCCCTTTGTGTGGGTCTATAGCACTCAGGACTAAGGAAACTCCAGTGTGGGAGTGTAGAAAACATTAAAAAATTAATATATATTTCATATGTCATCATGTTTTAATATAATTACATTCGTGTGCGTAAAATTAAAATGAACGCAAGGAATAAATGTACATTTCGCTGTATCATCATGAACGGAACATAACCAAATAAACTGATAATTCTATTTAATCCAATGGTTTTAATATTATTGCACTCGTGGGTACGCAGAATCTAAAGAACGCAAGGAAAAATGTAAGAGACCTTTGTTACTGACAGTAAATTAACTGCCGCTAGATAAGATCATTGTGATGCAACGGAAAATACCACGAACCTAAGACCTGTTATTACACTTATGTGGATATTACAATTTATTTGCATATAACTTATGCATATTTATGCTGTTTTATTTATTTACGAGACACATGGCGATCTGAGAATCCTTGAATGATTCATATTCAAATGGCCAGATATTTCTATTCAATCCACGGATGAGTCATTGCATACTGTTTATGGGGTCGATTTGTGTTAACCGGTAGGAAATTTATGACGGCATATTGTCGTTAAGCCTTTATATTCTTTGCGTATCCGAATTCCCGTGTCAACTTGAAATGGTGATATCCCATCGTGTATGTCACGAGGAATTAAATTGTAATATAACGTTCGTACGATGCTACGAATGTTAGATTCCGGCTTAGCGACGTCGTTAGTTACGAGTTGAGAATTTAAATTTTCAATCTAGAATTTTCCAGTATGCACTTGCATAACTTACTGCAGTAGAAGGAGGCGGTAATGACATAGATTCGAACTACGTCTCTGAGACCGGGACTGAATAAGCCAATTAAGCGCACGATCTTAGATAAAATAGTATTTTCCGATCTTGAATATCGAGGTGGTATACTTTAAGGCTTTTGTTTTATATAGGCTTTCCCTGTTAATTCGTTTATTTTATTTACTCTTTATTGTAAAATATTACAATGTTAATGTGTAATGGCATTTTCTAAAGTCAACTTTTGGTGATGGTAAGAAATATTTAGCAGGTTCATAAAATAAAAAGGAGATATATGTTAGTGGATATGTGGATATATATATAAACATATATATTTGAAATAGATTTGATTGTCGGGAAATGAACCATTCTGAATGGGCTCATATAAAAAAAATATATAATTAGAAATGTAATTTGAAAATTGTATACTCTCATTGTTTATATATATCTGATAAGTATTTGATACTTGAGTAAATAAATAAACGATTATTATTATTATATTTGTGACACGTAATTAACAAACAGCGTTTCACACATATGACAAGATAATATTCTCAAATAAGTTTATACCTATGGATATCCGCATGTTTAGATAAAATTATTTTCCTATCTTCGAACAAGTCCGACAATATAACTTATATATGTTGTCCCCATGCATACTCAAACTTAAATAAAATTCATTGTAGGACATCCCTTTAATTATATACGCTCAGAGTTCTCGTACATTTATCATGCTTATCTGGGATCTGACCCTGTTAATGTATGTGTACAATGTTTAACGGTATATGTACTTAACATGAGAGAACAATGTATTATCATGACGTTATTTTGTGACAGAGCAGTCGACGTGTAATGTGGTTGGTGCTTACACCAATACATGGACTTATGTACGCAACCCCGAGTTTATGTGTATTAGGTAGCAGTGTTTACGTAATAAGTTTTTTATAAAACATACACACAGATAATTTGATTTGAATACACAAGTAGAACAACGGGTAGAACTAGTTCATCCGAGGAGTACCACCGCCGCCTTCATAATCCGCCGTGAAGCAACTCTTGCGTTTCGGTTGGAGCGACGGGGTTGCCGGGCACACTTATGTCGAGGCGACCGTCTTAGTCCTCAAGAGTAGTAGTATCTATGGACGACCTTAGACAGTATTTGAGTTTTGTTTGAGTTTAAATGTGGATGCCCATAGGCTACGGTGATCACTTAACGTCAGGTGGCCTGCACGCTCGTTTGCTATTCATCGAACATAAAAAGTACCTGATAGATTTATATTTCATAAAAATGATGTCTGAAACGAAATTTATACAGTAAAATCTTTTTATAACGTATTGTACGTTAATAGTATGTATCGGTATATATAAACAGTGGATGTTATATATGCCTTTGTGCATTTTGCGAAACTACGATAAATGGTTACGATACTTGTGCCATTTGTTGTGTATTCGTGAAAGCAAGCAAATTTTGAAAGCTGTATGTAAGCTATATTCTGCAAAGTTTTGAGCGCTGCGTGCTATGTAGTCTCTTCACGAGTCTCTTCACTTTCTTTACAGCAATTATTAATAAATGTGCAGGTGGTTAAATAAAATTCTCATGTGTATGTTTATTCACAATGCAAGCAATTTATTAATACGAATCCATTTTCTTTTATGCTGTTCTGAATTATGTTTTGTCACTAATCCAAATATAGATTCTTATAACTCTAAATGAACAAGTCTTGACCTATGTAACATGTTATTGATTTCTCTGTAACTGTTTTCACGATTTAGATGAAATTTTGGTTTTAGATAACGTTTTAATTTCTATGTGTTAAAAATGTGTTAAAAACGTTTTCGCACAAGTTAAAATAATTTCGTTTTTATCGCTATCTAATGCCATTACATGTACTAATTTATGGTATTAGCATGACATGACACAGTATGATATTAGCCTCAACAGATGGCGTTAACGTGGGAGATTTATACAATTAAATTACCTGATAACAAGACCATTTTGCATGTATGCCCAATGCTGAGTGTAGCTCAGTCAATCCGTTAGTTAATTATAACATGCCTAAATAAAGTAATTTGATATGGTTGTTGATAAAGAGAATTATATTTCGGCAATGATTCCATGATATGGCGTCTACAAATGAGCGGATTTGCGAAATAGCATTAAATATTTAATCAGACCACTATCTGAAATATGTAACCACGTCAGGAAGAGAATGTATAAGATCATTCGGAAGATAAAACGAGGGGAGAACGTGGAACGCCAAACGCATAACCGACCCAATTTTCCAGTGAGACTATACGAGTGTTTATCCAAAGTTGCGCGCCCGGGCGAACCAGGGAGATCAAGGACGGCGTCTGCCAAACAAGGGAGGGTTTCCCCGGGAGACGGGGGACGAGGAGGCGAGTAGGGTGTTCTGTGGGGAGCGGTATGTTTTGATGCTCGCCGCCCGCTTTATTGATTTTCCGTGCCCGCTCCACCCGCCTCCCCTTTATTATATACATATTCGGAGGCAGGTGGTGGCTATGGTACCGCCGAGTGTCGCGCTATTTTCGGTTAGCCCGGCCGCCTCGGTCCTGGCAAAGCTATGATTGATTGCTCCCCGCCGCCCGTTGAATACACTTTGCCTGCTTCTCATACTCGCTTTGTACATTGATCTCCAATTACATTGAAAATAGCTCAGTTATTACTTTCATACCTAGTTGACGACTCTAGTTCGACTTGAGATTATAATTTTACTTCACCGAATTTTTTGTCAAGGGCGATTTACATTTTTTTAGTTCATTTAATTTTCTTTTTTATTTTCTTTGGCATTTAATTTTGTTTCAGCTGTACTTCTCGAATTTACTTCACAGGATTTGAAATATGAGAATTAATCTTTTTTGTAATTGAATTATGCTTGTTGTCTTCATTGTCTTTTAAGACAGAAATATGAGTGTATGTGTGTATATATATACATGAATATGGAGTGTCAAACTAACTATTAACCATTTTACAAAACTTCATACAATCCAATTTATTTTTAAAAGTAACACTCTTAATCTTGATGTCGAAGTAAAAAGTATTTTCTGTACTTATGTGTCTTTGAAAAAACTCAATTACCCAAGCAGCAATGAAAGTTATCGCGAGTTTCTGAACTTAGTCGTCAGCATGCACGCAAGTCGAGAAACTGTTCCCGCAAAATTTAAACGAGTAAAGTTTGCTTTAGTTAGCATGCTCCACTGTCCGGTTTGCCCCACTCTCCTGAGGGAGGTTGGTGAGACATGACATTCATATAGGCATGTGATGGGCACAAGATAATGTTCAATCACGTTCTGACGTTATTGAGTAATACCTATATTAATTTCTATGATGAATATTTCTGTGTGTAATTTTAAATTTGAATTTGAATAGATTACCAACCTTCACTTTTTTTCTAAAGCTGTATAATTCTGTTTTTAATTACACGTTCATTCGTAACATCCTGAACGAATAAAGTGATGAGGCGTCAGTAATAGTCTTGTGAAGGCCTCAATGAGGATACTGCATTGTAGTTGTGTTCCTTTCAAATCAAATGGCTTTTGTGTATCTAGATACAAATTTATTATACGACGTTGTTTTGATTCCATTCCAAGCAATCTAAAGTCAGTTTGTGATTGGCAGTAAAAGTAAATACAAACAAGTAACGTAGACGGGAGCATTTACGACGAATCAGCGAAGATCCGACTGAAGGCAGCGGAGCGAGCTAGCTTAGCGTCAAGTTTGGTTTGTGATTTTAGTTAGACAAGAGCCTCAAGGCTTATTGTAACAGGTTTATGGAGGCGTTATCATTACTTTATGTATTCGAAATCGTGTACAAAGCAATACTTGGAACATCAGTAGGTCTTGACCTTTTGGACGTAACTTTAACCTTTCAGATGGTGAAAAAGAGATCCCTTTCAAATCCTGCATAGAAGGTTTTGAATCATTTGGCCATTCTTTTAGTGTTGCAAATGTCCATAGGCGTGGGTAAAAAAACAAAAAAATACTGTTAAATGTCATTAGCTAGGCCATCTGCTTTATTGTTGTAGGTACTACTGTTTTATTTGAGGGATGTGTTAACACAGACATTCTTGTATCAGGCATTCTAATGTCTTCAGCGGGAGTAATATATCGCTGATCTGCTTCATGTAAGTCTTCTGTTCTATTTCAAGTTGGTAACATAAATGATCAGAAGTTGTACTGACCACTATATTTGCTATTTCTCTTAATAAACAGTTTAAGAGCAATGCAATATCAACTTGTTTTGGACATTCTTATAGCGTAGTTGTATAAAACTAGCGTGCAGTCCACTTGATGGTAAGTGGCCAACGTCGCTTATGAACACCTGTTACGTAGTCCAAATAGGATTGATTACCGACTTACCTGAGGCCTGCCACAGATGCGTCACTACCCTTGAGAACTAAGTTGGAACGAATGTCTTTCTCTTGCCACATCCTTCAAATCAGAACTCATCTTCGGTTAAGACGGTTCTTATAAGACAGAAACAGGTAAAAAGTTCGTCCTATTTAGGGCATGTTACAAGGATTCCTTTTCTCAAGGATTACCTTCTTAGAATTTATATATTATTAGATTTTCGTTTCCTAAGTATTACCTTCTCAAGATCAAACCTTTTTATTGCGAACGTTCAGTTCCAATAATAGAATATTTTGATGCTATCAATATCATGCCCATCAGAACCTTTCGTTTATCAATTTCGTATCGAACAACGATTTGGTATCAGTATCGGGTATTTTGCGGTGACTTGCGTTACCTTGACGTCAGGTCTGCTTTGTGATGTTACCGGCGCCCCAAGGCCTTATGTGGGCGTATCATGTTACATCATATATACGAAGCTTTGTGTATATAAAGTAGAAGTTAGAAGGTAAACTTCAGTTAGAAGATCAGAGGTCGTTGGCAACCGATTTATATTTCGAAGGAAAATTCCACGCTTTTCCGGTTTTTACGTTTCTTGGAAGTGACGGGCTCTTTAATAGTTTTCGAATCTTATTATTATTATCTTAAATGATTTTGTTTGTTTACATTATAAGACCTATTATGTCGATGATTTCATCAATAACACATTTTATTTCTTTCATTCAGGACAGTGGATTTCTGGATTCTTTATCGAAGTGTTTTTACACATCTTAAATGTTGTGCCTGTTTTCTTTGACGTTCTTAAAACGTAAATAATGTTGCGAAGTTATTAAAGGACGATACCTTTACAGAGTTATGATTAACTTTGCAAGTAGATAATAGTTCTTTCTTTAATACAATTGCTATTAAGTTGAAACTTCAGTATAAACTATAATGTAATCTTAACGTTTAGAGCTCGACTGTGGTTATTTCCTGACATAAACATTATGTCGAGTGACTGAGCGGATGAGTGGGGAGGTCAAATGTGAGAGACGTGAGTCTCAACAAATTTACGTTCGCACACCCCTCGGAGAATGTATGGCTCATTGTGCAATAGAATTTTAAATTTATCTCAGATGTGCATTTGCTTGCGGCTCTCGTGCATTTTAAATAAAATATGTGGTCATAATTGTTTGGGATTGATGTAGAAACATTTGAAGAAATACAAACGATGAATGAAGTTTTGAATTTAGAAAAACTGTTTTTAAATGTTAATTCGCCAGATCTTTTTATATTACAAAAGATTAAAACAGATAATTATATAAAAAAAGATAGTAGCTACGTACTTAATTAAATAATTATTATAAATAACGGTAGTTTTTGTTAAAACACAACGTTAATAAAACACAAGGTTGTAATGTAAGTAGAATTTAAATATTCGAATCAAATATAGAGAATTAAAACATTGGAAATTTTTATTACCATATCACCGGCTATAAAAATGGAGGACCAGACGCCCTTGGGACATATAATGCGAACATCAAAGGTTAAGTACATAATAATGATAATATTGCTTTGAGTCACTGGAAACAAAGGTTTGTTTTCTAATATTTCTTAAAGTAAGGAAAAATAAATAAAAACATTTATGATCGTTCATCTTCAAATTCAGATTAGGTAATCGTAACAAAAGGCAAATGGCCAATGCTGGCCATGGACATTTACAATCAACTCCAAAGTGGATTGAGTCCTACATGAGTTCGGCCACAAATGCGTTGCTACCCACAGATACTAGTCTAAGTTGGAACGTGTCATGTAAGTTACCACATACTTTAAACCAGAATACATTAGCGTTTAAGACTGTTGTAAAGCAAACACATCATGTACATATATATGTTCGCAATAGCCAAGTTCATTCTCTTTAACGTTAAATCTTAGTGCTGAATAGCCCTAAGTGTTCTGTTTTGGGTTGAAATATTTTTTGCGACATGTTGCAACATTAAACCTTCAAATTCAAATTTATATGTATGGATGATTTTTTGAACTGGAAGTGAATTCATGTATACGAAATCTATTACTAATTTTGTTTTTATATAATTTGCAGACGATTAATTTCTCGTGTCCAACGCTCCAAACTATTCATTGTCTCTGGCTAGTTGTAACAAACTTATCATTATTCTAAGAATTATTTACTTCGAGTTCGCTTCTACTTTGTACTTAAACAAAGTGTGTAGTCGAGTTAGTAGACTAGTCGTCTCGTTTTAATTTTTATTCCCAGGAACTTAAATGATGTTGAGGAAACACTAATACCAAATTTACGTTTACGTGTACTTCTTGCAGCCGTTTCTTTATATGTGATAGATATTCTCCATTACATTACAATATCTTGGGGAGTAATATCGTCGGTTGTGATTCTATTCATACTTCTGCTACTCTCGATGTTACTTGTAAAGATCTCGATGCTACTTGTAAAGATTTTTATGTTTATATCTAATGGAAGCAGCAAATGAGCATGCAGCCTGATAACAAACGCATAAAGCATAGTAATATCACCCGAGATCGATCAACGGTTTGTTGTTGCTTCTGAGTTTGTAACTTGGAAGAATGTATAGTCATCATTATCATTATCATCATCAATCCAGTACTTTTTCGCTAATGGGCACGGGTTTTCTCTCAGAATGAGAAGCCTGAGATAGTGCACCACGCTAGCCAAGACCATAGTGCACCATGCTGGCCAAGTTCGGATTAGTTGATTTCACACATATCACACGCAACCCACACATATCAGATGTTCAGGTTTCCTCACGATGTTTATTGTTACCGTTACAATATGTCGTAATTAATTTTTAATACGTAATATATTATACGTACAACTCACCATGGTAATCTTTAAAATTATTTTATTTGAATTTATTGTTTGAAATTATTTTATTTGAAATAATATTAAGAATTACATTTCACATACTGAGGATGTACACATAAATCTATTTGCGATTGGCAAACACCAAGAGCTCTTAGCTAAAGTAATTTCGCTTACATTGTGACACACAAGCTGGAACACGGCAACTACAAACTAACGATGTTCCACAAACAGAGCATTCACGGAGATTCTCAAAGAGCACCTTTACATATACGCGGGAGTGCAAACTAAGCTGCAACTAGATTGCTGCGCTGAGCACTCTCTTAATGAGATATCTTTTAGGAAATTTAATATAAATGGGAATATCTTTAGCCTAGCTTGCTTCGTTGGATATTCACTTGTAGGAGTATCTCTAGCCTATTTTGCTCGTTGGATCTTCACAATCTACTGAACGTAGTATATTGTTTACTTTATTTAAAAAATACATATTTTTCTATATAAGAAGAGCAGCAGAAGAGTATGCATTAGGATAAGGAGAACGGTGGTAGTACTTTCCCACACGAACTTTTATAGGTGGTAGAACAATCGTTCATCTGGGGAAGTACCACCGCCGCCCATAATCCGCCGTAAAGCAGTTGTTGTGTTTCTGTTGGGGAGGTGCGGTTCCCAGGCACACATATAGCGAGGCGACCATCATAGTCCTTAGGAGTAGTGACGCATCGATATACAACCTTAAACGGAAATTCGGTTTTGTTTGAGGTTGGATGTAAGTGTCCATGGGCTGTGGTAACCACTTAACATCAGGTGGACTGCATGCTCGTTTGCTACTTTACAAACATAAAAAAAAACAAACATTTTACCACTTATTGTGGTAAAATGTTTAAAGGCGGTGTTTAAAAATGTTATAATATATCGTATTTAAATAACGCGCTGCAATCGTGTCAGACTACATCAGAATAGTGTATGAATTATAATAGATTCAACCTTTTGAGCTCAGTGTGGTAACCTGGGATTATGGCATGCACTTCAACTGTTTTTTATAAGCGTATCTTGCGAGACTGTTAGGTTAATATCTTTTGGCAAAAGATAAAGCCAAAAGACCACAAAACTGCAATGTAAACATGTTGCTTTAAGTACAATTATGCGGCAGTGGCGAGTCGTCGCGTTGCTTGCATAGTGCATTGTTCCCAGGACCAGTGGCAAGGTCCCCGGGGCTGTCTGCTCTCGAAACATAAATTTCGCTGCGGGCTACTTACTGCGAGTTTAAGGAACTACTGAAATTGTATTTATTTTGTGGAACACGTAAAATTGTGCGGTGTAGTGGGTGGAATTTTAAAATAGGTATGTATTAAGCGTTTCCCGAAAGAAATTAGTGTATTTTTCCTTTTTATATCTTAACCTAACTATAACCAGACGGGCCACCTGATGGAAAGTGGTCACCGTCGCCTACGGACATTTGCAACACCAGAAGAGTCATCAATGCATCGCCGATTTTTAAGTAGAGCTCTCAGATTATTTCTTCAACATTATTTAAGCATCGTGATTTTTTGATTCCCGTCAATTAATTGTGTTTAGTTATATTAAGATACTATTATTATTTCTAATTCGCATGTAGCATGATTATGCGGCTTGCAGCTATCCATATGTTAAATTTTATCGAGAAATATAACAGAGTACAGTGGAACATTCAAACTAATTTAATAGGTGGTAAAACAATTGTTCGTTCGGGGAAGTACCACCGCCGAGCTCATAATCCGTCGTAAAGCAGTTGTTGTGTTTCGGTTGGAGACGTGCGGTTGCCAGGCACACATATAGCGAGGAGACCATCTCAGTCCTCAGGAGTAGTGACGCATCTACATACAACCTCAAACGGAGCTTCGGTTTTGTTTGAGGTTGGATGTGGGTGTCCATGGGCTGT
>DWKL01003092.1:0-11887 GCA_018249415.1 Phareas burnsi | reverse complement strand
AGATACCGTGGCTTCGAAGCGTCGCAGGCGAAGCGGGCAGCATCGAAGCAGTACTGCGGGGGTGGGGGACGGATCCGCCTTAACTCCTAAGGAATAAGATAGTCGTCTCGCTTGTACGTGTATCAGTCAACCAGTCAGCCACACCTCTTCGACGAGGTCAGTGGTGGAACCCCCCCCAGAAAAACTATAGTTCTACCATATTGAACTTGCCTCACCTAGTTGCCTCAATCAGTTCACAATAGGGTGCCTCGTGCCTTTTAATCAACGAGTGTGTTGTCTTGGTTAATGTTAACACTCGTACGGAGATGGACCATTTGACGACAGATGACTCACCGGGGATCCCTGCGGAGTGACTCAGTTGGCGCGGCTCCACGCTGGCCCCAATGCCACCGACGCGCCCTTTGGCACCAGTTCCCACTGTATTTACAACGCGATATATGCGCGTGTGATGGGAACTAATTTGGGAATGCTGATGAGTCACAGGATGTAATTAGAAAGGGATTAAGTGATCGTGGAAGTATTTCTGCTGAAGGTATTGGAAACCGAGGCTCTGACGGCGGCGATAAAGGGTTTCTGATAAAAGTTTGACTGTGGTGATATCTCCATCATAGCGGCAGTCCTACACTGCTCTGTTCTGGTATGAAGTGTGTGGTTAAACACATACGTGGGACATAAGTTTTTAAGCGAATATTATTGCGGACTTTATACATTTTAATTGTGTAATGATTACTCATGATATACGGTTTTTTAATTGTCGATATTTCGGTCCAGTTGCATAGATCAAAGTCACGGTAATACTGCTTGTTTGAGGAGAAACTACCCCTAATTAAAAAAAATACATTACACGTTCCAGCTTAGTCGTAAGGGTCAGCAACGAACGTTTGATCGATTTTAAATAGGACACATTTTCTGTATCTGTGTTCTGTATGTGTATCTGGGTTTTGCAGATTCATTCATGACAATGACGGATAACACAGTGGAGGGTTCTGGAGTCCAAAATAATGTCCACGGTTAAATTTAAATATAAAAACAAAAAACATAAATATATATACGTGATGAACTGAGAACCTTCATTCCGTTTTATAGGTGGTAGAACATTACTTAAAATATTTCCAAACACTACTCAAAAGGTTTAGTCCTGTTTGAGGTTAAATGTGAGTGTCCATGGACTGCAATGACCACTTAACATCACGTGTCCTGCACGCTGGTTTTCTACTCTTTTCACTTAAAAAAAGTAATTTGTCTTGTTATGACGTTATGATGATTTCTTTAATGAGTCAAATATATAAATACAATAAAACCGACAGGAATCTCTTTATTCTGTTCATTTATACGTCACATGCAACAAAATTAAATCTAAATCTGTCTCATACATTGCACTAGTTACAAGCCCAAGAATTCATTCACGTGACGCGCAAATGCCTGCATAGTTGGGCTGCACGAACGTAAACCGAACTGAACTGAAGCTAAATTATTATAAGCTCCCCAGCTATTTTAATCTTGAAATATTTCTACGTAAACTTGGTATAATATACGTAAAGGCACCAGCGTAATCTGGTCTCGCGCTACTTTTGAACGAATGTTTTATCAAAGTTATCGTTTTTTTTTTGTTTTGAATGAAGCTAAACGTTTTGTCAAAGTTATTGTTTTTTTTTGTTTTGAATGAATTGAAACGTTTTGTCAAAGTTATCGTTTTCGTTTACGAATAACAAAATAGTATACAAAGTAACTGATGTAAAGTGGTCACTTGCTGCGGTGGACTTCAACATCTAACCTCTAACGGGATCGAAGTCGTATCTGAGGTCGTACGTAGGTGCGTTACTACTCCCGAGGACTGAGATGTTCAGCTCGCTGATAAGTGTATCCGGCAACCGCACCTCCGCAACCGAAACACAAGAATTGGTTCATGGTAGATTATGAGGGCGGTGGTGGTAAATCACTGTTCGAATTTTAGTTCTACCAACTTTTTTTATGTTAAAAGCGTAGCAAACGATAGTGCAGATCACCTGATGTTAAGTGCTCACTATAGCCCATGGACACCCACATCTAACATTAAATAGGACCAAAGTCCCATTTAAAATCATTGTAAGTAAATTAGTAATCTACGTATGATCTCAAAAAGGACTAAAGTCGTTTTTGAGTTCAAACGTAGATGATTTACTACTGCTGAGGACTAAAATGGTCACTTTACTATAAGTGTACCCCTCCAGCGCATCTCTCCAACCGAAACGCAAGATTTGCTTCACGGTGGATTGTGAGAGCGGCGGTGTTACCCCTCTGGACGAACTACAGTTCGATCGCCTATCAGAACATAAAAAAAATGTTTTTTACTTCTTAAAAGTAAATGTGTAGATTTGTCTTTGCGCTAGATGACGAAAACTTAATAATTCAGACCAAAAATATTGAGTGTATTTTTCTTGTTTTGATTTGTTTATATACAACTGACTAGTCAATACAAAGTATACTGCAAAATATAAAGTCGGTAACAATTTGTGGGCGGGCGTTGGCGCGCCGCCAGCGATCCCCGTGCGGGTGTGTTGGGGACGCGTGGAACGATTAATTGATAATACATTATACCTACTTATTGCTCAATACATGCACACACACACACATACGCATGAGACCTTATTATATGGAATACTAGCTGATGCCCGCCACTTCGTTCGCGTGGGGTGAGATGCCAGATTTCATACCTTCAAGCTACAAATTTACACCGCCGTGTTGCAAACATTGATATTTTAATTTCGATAAATAAGCGATATATCAATCTGTTCCTTGTACTTAAAGTGTAGATGTTTTATAAGTTAATATTTTAAGCTAATATTATCGTGGAAATTCTATATTTTAATTGTGTAATGGGTACTTACGGGTGTGCGGGTTTTGAATTGCCAGTATTTCGGCAATTAAAAAATCCACAAACCCATTATCAATAGTTTCTCCCAGCTACCGCAGTTTCGCTGTCACCACGATCCTTGCAGCTAGGTCGGAATATCGGCAATTAAAAAACCGCATATTGTGAGTACCCGTTACACAATTAGAAGGTCTCATAATTTCTAATAAAATCCCATTTAACGCTTAAACTGTCTAATAAAATTAGATTCAACCTTTTATTGATTGGTATAAAAAGGGGTTGTACGGGGGTGGACACATTCACGGTCAATTACACTTGATTAGCGACGAATCCGATCGGTGATGAGCGGAAAATGCTTTTGTCAGAGTAAGGGGGTTCCTTTTGATTTGCCAAATTAAATGTTTTCTTTTAGTCTATATGCTTTGTGTTATACACAAATTATTAATACGGAAGCAAAACAAGTTGGCAGTGACCGCTGAGTGGTTAAAATTCTGTCCGCTCACGCCTGTTGACCGAGGTTCGAATCCCGGATTCAAACCTCGGTCTCCAGACTCCGATTTTTCGAAGGTATGTGCGCATTAGAAGCTAACTATCACTTGCTTTGACGGTTAAGGAAAACATCACGAGGAACCTTACAGATTTGAGTGTACTTTGTAAAGTTCTCGAAGGTGTGTGATGTCTACTAATCCGCATTTGGCCAAGGTGGTGGACTGTGGCCTAACCTTTCTCATTCTGAGAGGAGAACCGCTCCCAGCAGACGGACATGTGGATAATGCGTTAATGATGATGATGGCGATGATGATGATGATGATGACAGAAGTAAAGCGGGTAATCTGTAGTCACTTTCCATAGCCATAGATACGTTTACCTTATTACCATCAATTTATTACTGTATATCTGCTGGGCACAGGTTTCTACTTAGAATGTGAATGGTTAGCCTGTTGTCCACAACGCTCCTCAATTGAAGATTGGTAGACTTCACACACCGTTGGAGAACTTCACGGAGTACTCTCGGATTGGATCGTTTTATCACCATGTTTCCCTTCACCGTTAAAACGAGTGATAGTTAATATGTAATAAACACATAGCTTCGAAAATCAGGCATGGAATATGAATCTCGGACCTGTAGAGCGACAAGCCGAAATCTATACCACGAGGTATCACTTGTAAAGCTCAAGCGTCACAAGTACGGCTGCTCGATGTTAAGTGGCCACTGATGTCCATTAGCATATTATGTGCCGTTGATACCACTTAGAACCGAGTTGCAATACCATCCCTATGTACGTACCTACTACCTTACTATGTCTTTCATATTAGAATCGCATCACTGCCCCGTTGGTTAGATCGAAAGTACCGGGACGATCGAGTTTCTCTCTGCACGTTAGTCTTGTCATCAGTGCTATGAAATTTTATGTCTGCTATTACGCTAACAATGTCGCTAGTGCCATCTGTTGTTGAGATTGTGCAACAAGTATTATAATGGTAATCGTTGCAACGAGCTTATTATATTGATTATTTACGTAAAGATGAAAACGATTAATTACATAAGGATAATATGGAGATTCGTATCGATTTGCTCGTTCACGAACTTGGTTTCGTTTACAATGTTTATACGAAATGAGGAAGTTGTATAAGCAAATAAATTTTCCCGCGCTCCGTCAACAAATAAACAGCGACCGAGCGGAATTAACTCGATTGGAATCGAACCGATCATTACGCAAAAGTAAGCGGGCGTCATTGCGAATCGTTACCATCAGACGAAATTGGCTCCGAGCTGCCAAATGACAACGGGAAATCCGGGATCCTTGTTATTATGACATAATATAAATGTTCGTAGCTCTGAGGCATGAGTGCATTGTACACGATTTGTCAGTTCGAGTAATCTGCCGTCCTAGAATGTAATGTCGTTACATACGGAAACACTGTTCGAGTTAGGACCAAAAAGAAGGTAATTATTAAAATTAAATATAGTAATATTTAGAAGTAAAAATCAATGGTATCTTATAACTAGACGCCATATGCATTAGTTAGAAATATCAAAAATAGATCTGATTAAGCACTTTCAAATAGTGTGACTTTTAATTCGTATTTTACTCAATACGAAAACATCAAAATGTCGAAATTGGCTAGATGTTGGATAGCGACATTTTAGCTTAAGGACGATAGTAATCGAAGGGCATTTTAGTGATCTTCATGAAAGGCAGTACCCACATAGCGTAAGTTCAAAAGAGCTATAAGTTCTTGAATGATGAATTGTGCGAAACTTATCCTACCACATATAGATCTTTGAAAAATTTTAGCACTATAGTTCGTTCTTGGAAGTGCCGTCCCCGCCCTCATAATTCGCCGTGAAGCGGTTTTTGTGTTTCGGTTGGGGAGTTATGGTTGCCGGGCACACTTATTGCGAGCGGACCATCTTAGCCCATAGGAGTAGCGATACATCTACGTATGACCTCAGATAAAACTTCGTTTTATTTGAGATTAGTTGTGGGTGTCCTTGGGCTCCGGTGACCACTTAAAATCAGGTGGCCTTCACAGTCTAGCTACTCTTGAAACATAAAAAAAAATCTTATTTCTAAAAGAAATGTTTAGCTTAAAGGGAAAGTATGGGGGATGTGGATAAAAAGATGGAATTAAGTAGATCAAAAACTATGTAATTTTTGTATAAATAGGTGAAACAGTTCAAACCTCTCTCTCTAACCCCCCCTTTCGTATGGAACAGTTCAAACCTCTCTCTCTCTCAAACCCCCCTTTCATATCGACGTTTCGTTTTGGAACACCAGATATAATATCTACGTAATATGGCTAGAGTCGGTGTACCAGAGCTGACCTTTAAAAATACCCCAAAATAACAGAAGAGCAAGCAGAGCATGCGTTCGGAACAGTGACATTTCACGGTTTGTTGTCACAGAGGGACTTCAGGGGACTGACGCAGCGGGTACCGGGGGGGAGATGTTGGATACGTTTGAGATAGAACACTGCAGTATAGTGACGGTACTTATTCGAAATAATATATATTTTAAGTTGGTAAAGTGACTCGTCAAAATAAATAGTTGATTAAATCAACGTCCCTTTGGATACTTCGTTGAGGTACTAATAAAATTGTAAATTTAAATTCGTGCAATGCTATCTATTATCTGGGCTATTAGTTATTTATGATTTTTTTTTTAATTCATAAGAGAGTTGGAAAATTGAAAGTGTAGAAGTGTCTAAGTGTCTAATGTTTGACATAAAATTATGGCTAAGTGGGAAGCTGTTTTGTATATGTTGGTCCCTGAAACGCACGCTCTGTCACTGAGTTCCGAGTTCGACCGAATCGCGCTCGAGTGTCACTAACTCTCCGATGACTAGCCTCGAATAATTATTTCCAATCACTTGGGTATTCAGTACATATGTTTATAAATAAATAATTACTTTGTTTCATTTATGAAATTCGAATTGCAAGTAATTGTCGGCAAGTGTGTGATGGTGGACACAAATTCAAATAAGCTTGGATTCTTACCTAAGTTTTATCGCAGGTACATTCATATCTAAGAGAGGTTGCAAATAAAAAAATAGATGTGTTCAATAAAATGAAATATGGCTAAGTATGAAGCTGTTTGGCTCTCAAACGCTTGCAGTCTCACCTAGTTACGAGTTCGACCAGCGCTCGCTCGAATATCACCAAATGTTTGATAACTAGCCTCGAATTGTCATTTATATATGTTTACAAATAAAAAAAACACTTTGTTACGTTTATAAAAATCGAATTGCGACTTCTGTCGGCAAGTATTTTTGGAGGAATCTCAAAACAATCTTTGGTATTATTCCAGAAAGCGTTAATTGCTGCGAGATCATAAAACAAAACTTTTTGAACGAACGGCCCTCAAAGCGACATATTAATAGAGCCATTAAAACTCTATAAAACATCGAGCTTTTAGATGACGTGTTAACATGCCAGGGGAATGATGTGGAAGGTGAATAAAAGTTATTACAAACATGAGTGTGTTTCAGGGGACTGACGGCGATTTGTTTAAATTACGATTTGATCTTCTGATTTTTAACGGATTGCGAAAATTAGACGGCTTTTGATTATATTACATTTGATTAGGCCTATACTTTTTGGTGATTGCTGGACCGTTTATAATTCTAATAAAGCTACAGCTGTGTTAGTTGGGATTAATTGTGGTCTATCTACGGTAGCGGGTACATCTATATCTATTTTAGTAGAGGGCGCCACGATAAGCATTGTGGGTATATTCGAAATTATAGTGACTATACACATTGTTTGTTAGGATACAACTCGTCATTATATACTAAGTATAGGAATGTTTTAAAAATAGTACACTGCACGAAAGACAGCGTTATTGTTAAAAAGCGATATTTTCCAAGTAACTTTTGGGTAGAGGATTGCAGAAAAAATTGAAAATGAATAGAGTAGGTTATGTTATGGTACAAATTGCACGTATGCTTACTTACATGATCGCGCGACCTAATTATATTACCCTTCGCCGACATTTGCTATTTCCATTACATAAAATACCATTATTATATGTATAGGTGAGGTACAGTTGTATGTTTCGTGTCAGCATCTCGGTCTAATTCCGCATAGTCCGCCCTAAACAAGAAACAAGATTGAGACGTGTTCGAGGGCTCTACGATCCCTCGCAATCCCCTCAGATTAATTTCCGCCTTGTGTGCAAGATTACTGTGTGTGTCTGATATGTGATGTGTTCGTTATGAATGCCGTGATGCATCACTATATTGTTACAAAAGTATAGAAAAATCTGAAGAACTTTAAGTGGAATGACTGTTCAGCAGTCTTATTTTATTTAGAACATTTTTTTTTTTGCTGACGATATTTCAGCTTCATTATTACTTTTTGCTGGAGCATGTCGGTTTGATTGTGAGGAAATAGAAAAAATATAATAAAATTAAATTAAAATTAATATATAATTAAATAAAATTACTAATTGCACAGTTTGTGTTAATTTACAATTACAACGTAATTTGATGCCTCGACGGTATAGCAAAAGTGCAGTGGATTTAAAATAAAGTGGATTACATGCCCCTTTGTTTAATAAGAAATCCTGTCGATATTCTGGTATCCTTTGTTACGACATGCCTAATTCTTAACGGGAAATGATGTTCAATTTTGTCTTATAACAAAACCTACTTCACCACGAAAATACACAAAATTATAATTTGTTAAATCAATTTTAAAAGGATCTCAGAAAACCGTTATTATTAAAATACCATAGCAAGTACCAAAATATAAATAAAACGTTGCGATAAGTGAGAATAAATCGTACCAACCTAACTGTTACACAGTGAAAAGTAATCGTGATCGTGTAAGAAGTGTATAACTAGTACATTTTCGTACGTGAGTTATTGCAAGGGGTGATATTGCTCATGCAAACAAGTGTGGCATTGTCAGTGCAAATCGAGCAAAAGCGCCGATATTGTAATGTTATTAGTCCTGCATTGTACGTCATTAGAATCTTGTAACTAAGCGTGCGAGAGACTGTGCGACAGGTGATATTGCTCGTGCAATTCGGTATCAAAAGTGCAAACCACATTGGAGTGCGCGTGTTTTAAGTGTAACATTATAGGTCGTACGTTTTACGTCATTAGAAGTGTATAACTAAGTGTGCGAGTGACCGTGCAACGGGCAATATTGCTCGTGCAAGCAAGTGGTGTATCGGCGGTGCAAATCGAGCAAGAGCGCTTACGAAATCAGGTATTGAGTTATGCTGTCGGCGTTGCATTGTGCGCCAAGGCAAGGCGTAGTGTGAGGAGATGGCGCGATGAGCGCCGGTGAAGAGGGTGGCGGCGTGCGGCGGCGGCGTAGCATCAGGAGACTGCTGCGGAGTCTCACCGCGGACCGGCTGCACGCAGGTGCGCTCACGTGCAGGTGATGGACGCGCGAGTGTCGGGACTGGGTGGCGATGCTCTCGATTGATAACTGGGCGATGTTATGTTGGGTCTATAAATAATCTATTCGTCATTATCATCAAACTATTAATGTCCATCTGCAAGGCGCGGGTCTCCTATCAGAATATGAAAGATTAGGCCATAGTCTACCATATTGGCCAAGTGCAGTTTGATAGATTTCACAAACCTTTGAAAATTATACAATTAACTCGCAGATGTGCAAGTTTCCTCATGATATCCTTTACCGTTAATGCGTGTTATAATTAATTTCTAATACGCACATAACTTCGAAGAGTCAGAGATGCGTGCGGTATAAGAATCCCGAACACCCGGCGTGAGAGGCCGAAATCTTAACCACTAGGCTATATGTTAACTGTGTTTTCTTGATGAAGTTTGGCTCCAACCCCTTTTTTATTTCCCACTGCTGGGCATGGATTTCTCCCCACTACTGGGGAGGGCCTAGAGCATACTCCACCACGCTGCTCCAATGTGTCAAACAAATAAATAAATAATAAATAAAATAACATAAAGGAAAAATCCGGAGCAATATAAAAGATATACCATATCCGAATATTTAGAGAAGTCCGGGAAGTGACGAAAAATGAGCCTAATAACACTTAAGATCTAATTAATACTGTTAAACCATGCGTGGTTAGATTTAATAAGTGGTAGAGATATATGTAGTTCATCTGGGGAGGTGCCACCGCCGCTCCCATATTTCGCCATAAAGCAATTTTGGTGTATCGGTTCGAGAGGTACTGTTGCGGGGCACAGTCACAGCGAGGCGACCATCTTTGTCCTCAGGAGTAGTGACGCATTTACGTACGACCACAGATAGAACTTAAGTTTTGTTTCAGGTTAAACGTGGGTGTCCGTGAGCTGCAGTGACCACTTAATATCAGATGGCCTGCACGTCCATTTGCTATTTTCCAAACATAAAAAATATATATATTGTTCCATGTATGTGACGTGATAACTTGATGATCAAGACGCATTCAATATTTTTTTATCTATGCGTATATGATTGACGTTAATATTATGTCGGTGGCTCGCAAACTAGAAATAGACGTAAACAAGCATCAACGTATGGACGTCAGCGTCAGTGCTAATAACGAGCAGTGTATTAATATTGTGATAAACTCGCATTTGTTTATACAACGTAAGGAATATACATGAAAATTTGAAGCAGGAAAAACAGCTGAGTTGGTAATTTGATAGAAGTTGTACCATGTTCGTTGTGTATAATGTCAAGGTAAAGGTCGTAGAACAAGGATTCTACACGACCAAAGTCGTGTGGTTGTCGGATACGCTTGCAGTGAGGCGACGACTTTAGAGCTAAGGATCCACGCATCCACGTATGATCTCAGATGTCTCTTCAGTTCTGTTTTAGATTAGATGTGGATGTCTACGAGCTGCAGTGACCATTTAACATCAGGTTGCCTGCACCGTCGTTTGCTACTCTACTTATATGAAAACTTAACATATTCGTGTCTCCAAGACAATACTTAGAACCAACGTCATAGTCATTTTTCTTTGTCCTGAATTAGCTTGTTCTTTTGTATATATATATTTTAATTGTTATTAAATTAATTCTCCAGTCCTAGGCCTGCTAGAAGAAATTTCAATTTGAAATAAATGGGACCTTTGTATGATTTTCTTTATATATCTTTTTTTATTTAACGATTTAAGTGTACATACAATATTGTTAAATAATGAAATACAATGGGTGCTTTTACCCCGGAGGCACTACCGCTACACCTATTACGGCCTTATAACAACAGTATTAAAAAATGGAATTCGCACCCCGGACTCTCAGCGTGAGGGGCTGGAGACTTTCCACTAGGCTATCACTGCTAACGCTGCTGCTACCTAATTAAAAATTATACGTCCAGGATTCGAACCCCGGACTCTCGGCGTGAGAGACCGGAGACTTACCACTAGGCTACCACTGCTCACGCTACTGTTACCTAAGAACGTTGCTGACGTGTATTGATGGGTTTACGGCTTCCCGGATCATCGTATTATATTCCTATATCTATACCGACATAACTGTGAAACGCTTCCTTGCTAACTTCCCGCAGATATAATAATAAGAAAGTATATTCCTTTCGAACAAATGTGAATATAACACGTGAACTTTTAAATCGAACACATCGACCGTTCATTCGGCGTTTGCTACTTTGTTGTAAGTCTGCTTGCCAGAAGGCAAAGGCCTCCACATTGACTGCGGCAAACACACCTGTCTTGTTTTACTGTCCGCGCCACCCGTGCGGCTCGCACGCATACGGTGTGTGCCGCCACTGAAACACGCCTGTTGCGTTACGCGCCGCACGGGTGGATCGTTTCGAATATTAGCGCCGCAGTCAATGTGTTAAGTCCATTGCGGCCTCTGTTTGACCACGATACCCGACTTTGTTCCAGCTACCCGATTGATGCGGTTCTTTGACTGTTCCTTTGATTTTCTTTTGCGTAATCGTCCGAGGTTCGAATCCCATTAATATTTCATAGTTATATATATATGTGTGTGTTAGAGCTTAATTATCATTTGGTTTTTCGCTGAAAGGAAAGATCGTGAGAAAGCCTACACGACCAACAGTTCTCCATGTGTTATTTAATACGTTTGAAGAGTAGCAAACAAGCGTGCAGGTCACTTCATGTTAAATGCTCATTGCAGCATGGTCACCCCCACCTAACCGCAAACAGCACTGAAGTCCTATCTGAAGTCGTACGTAGATGCGTTACTACTTCTGAGAGCTAAGATGGTCGCCTCGCTGCAAGTGTACCCGACAGCCTTGTGGATTAAGGCCTGAAAATCGTCTCATTCTTCGAAAAGATTCGAACCCAGCTGTGGGAAAATAATGGGTTGAGGGTGGTAAAAAATCGGCGAAAAGTTAAATAGTTAACGCTTATTTTTAAATGAACTTTGAACAATAAAACATTATCGTATAGCTTATATCCAAATGGGGACAGATACACATATGAACCGTATAGTGCATATTAAACCAAAGGTCAATTCTATAAAATTTGCTCTATATAGAGAGTGGACCGAAACATTTAGTTGCCGGTAAAGGTCAACATACATCCAAATTAGAGGTGGTAGATTTATAGTTTGCCAAGGGAAGT
>DWKL01003091.1:0-11887 GCA_018249415.1 Phareas burnsi | reverse complement strand
AATTTATTACGCCACTGCAGTTTGACCGCCATCTATTTACAAAATCTCTCATGACGAAAAATAAACTTATGAATTTAGGTGTCTCTCTCTTTTTATTGTCGCTTTTTCGTTTCATCGGTTTTCAAATCACAACGATGCTAAAGAAGTTTTCACTTCAAAATAAATATTTTTCAGAAAGTACATCGCGATCGACTAAAAATCGACAGACAAGTTCTAATCACTTTTTACATTGCTCTCTTAAAAACGATTTTTCGTTCAAATACGATTTACATTGAGTGCATAAATCTATTCATTGCTCAGTTCCGCCCCGACTTAAAGCATTTCAAACGTGTGATCTATCCTTGCATCAGAGGAGCAACGAGGTTATTGTCTTATTGCGTTTGCTTTTCGCTGACAAACGGAGTATTTGTTCAGGACACTTTTATGATTTTGTAGGTTTGCAAATGTCTATTTTATTTTCTTTTATATATTTCTGTGTCTGCTTAAGTGATATTCAGATATTTTAATTAGCGTTTTATATTTGAATATCGTTTTAATACATGGAATTTTTGCTTTTGTTACTGAAATGGAATCACGATAGATAATTCGATGAATAATTCGATTGAAAAAAATCAATTAGCAACCAATTATTATACATATTTACTGCTGACAGCTTGGTTGATTATTGTAATTTAAAGTAAAAGGATCATATTTATTTCTCGTTGTTTTGTGAGAAGAGTTGCAAACGAGGGTGCAGACCACCTGATGTGGTCACTGCAGGCCATGGACACGAACATCTAATCTCAAACAGGACTGAAGCTCTATTTGAGATTAGGATGGTCTGAGGACTAGGATGGTCGCCTCGCTGTTTACCTGGCCACTGCCCCTCTCCAACTGATACATAAGATGCTGCACGGTGGACTATATTAGATTAGATTTATATTAGATTACAATTAGATAAAACTATCTGAAATCCATTAATGACCTGATTTGTAAGGACGAAAATTTCACGTACTTTATAACATCGCATCGTAATTAACGTTAACAGATGTGACCGCTCTACCGTTGCTCTCCAATCGACTAACTGGCTCAATGCACGAATATATTTATTTGGAAAGAGATGTTGAAATTTCTTTTGTTTCTTTTCAACCTAATCCCGCGTTTTACGCCCGAAATAACGGCAACATAACAATACTTAAACCCTTTTGTTTCACATCTCCGCATTCATAAACTGCGTTAAAAATACATAAATACGGCGTTATAACTCGGTGTAGCGTTATATTAATCAAGGCGGGTATTTCTGTCGGTCCGTCACGGGCGTCGGCTTGATTTATATAGCTCATTATGACCCGGGATCATTCCAGGGAATGTCTTGTCTTCTGGTGTTATGTCGTCTTTATACTTTGTGAAGCTATTCCACGTTTCGCGGGCTTAGTAACTATGTATATATATATACATGCAGTTTTTTAATTTTTAGGGAGGGTCTTTTTATGTTGTCTATTTCATTTTCCCTATAACAAATCTGTTTATTTTAAGTATCTATTAAATTTAGCTTATTAAGAAGTATATGTTTGGGATTTAAGGTTATGGTATGTATTGGCTACCGAAAAGCTTAATTTTCGCTGTAATATTTTTACACCCCCAAAATGTCATATTTCGCCGTATTATTTGGATATAGGTTATCCATCATTAGTCATGATGTAATTATATTACGGTAAACTCTTCAACGGGACCAGCCTCACAAGTCCAGAGACGATTAGCTTACAACTTGGGTTTAGAGGCCGAGATCGTATTACCACTGTCATCACACTCCGTGTATGCATTTCGATCATTTGATTATTGATCTCTCAATGCAAGTAATACAAACAGCACCTATTTACCACCAGGGCAGAGATTCATCATTGAATCAGTTTATGATATTAGAATATTTAATTTATCATTCATTTATATTAATATTACAAATTTATTATCACTTGCTTTAACGTTAAAGGAAAGCATCGCGAGGAAACCTGCATATCGAAGAGTTTTCTGTAAAGTTTTTGAAGGTGTGTGAAGTCTACAAATCCGCACTTGACCAGCGTGGTGAACTATGGCCTAATCCTTATTCTGTGAGGAGGCCCGTGCCCAGCAGTGGGACATTAATGGGTTGATGGTGATATTAATATCATAATATAGTTTTATTATAATCATTAAATTACATATTTCAGTTCACTGCGTTATAAACATTAAATATATATTTATTTTCCTTTAAACACTAATTGTACTTTGTATATTTGTCTAAATTATTATCTGTATATTATCTACATATATTATAGTTTTAGTCGAACACACCTCACTGAATCCTGTTTCTAAAGTGCGTGTAAAGAGCAGCGACACCGTTTCAAATTCTTGCATCCGTACAGCAAGTACATTGTATGTTTTGTGTTATTTTTGTTCATAAGAATCTTTAAGTCTTTTAAATTTTACATATATACATTGGGTGAAAAATTTCAGACCGCAAATATTATAGGTGCAAGAATCTAAGATATCGGTGGAAAATGTATATTTTTCTTTAATGTATTAGAATAATATTTAGTTTATTTCATGCGTTCTTGCGCACCCGCTATTTGTACATTCAGTCTTGCGACTGTGCGACATTATTGAAATGTGACGGATTGTATTATAAGCATCTACAATAAAACCAATATTGAATTAGATAGATCATATACAAATAATATTTGGCGTTATAATATTGTCAATTATTTTTTAAGCTTAACATCGAGTAATTTATTGGATTGTTAGAATATACAATTTAAATATTATTCAATATTCATACCGCCTTCATTATTATGGCGGGTCTTTTCACAGGACAAGTTTATTGCTTACATAAAGACAATTAAAATGAAAAAGTGCAACTTTACAACATAATATCGATATTTATAAATAAAATAATTATAATAAAATAAATATTCACTATCTCGTCGACACCAGGGACATATACTACTCATGCGGCACTACTCCTGAGGACTAACACAGTCGCCTCGCTGTAAGTATTTGTAAGTGTGTGTTAAAAACCTTTTAAATGTGGAACTTGGAACCTCCTGTGTGTAGACCCATATAGATACCGCTTCATATCACTGATAGTTCATGATAAAATAAATCATTTAATATTGAAGGCATGTATTTCGAACTTCCCTGGTCCATGACAGCTCATTACACCGCATTATCAGTTCAGAGAATGTTTGTTAATATCGTGGGCTGGTAATTTCCACGTTAATATCCTTGACGTATGGTAATGACATTATACGGTTCTGTTATTTCAAAATGTATAGACGTTTTCTTGTTATCTTAAATCAAAACTGATATATGGACCTCAAAAAGGCATACAAATTATATTGTCATTTAAAATATAAAAGCACAGGCGAGTGTACGCGATTGTACCTATTCATTTAGAGTGTAGGCATTCGGTTATTGAAGGTAGTGTTTTTATTCCATATTCGAATATATATCAACAATTTTATTAATTACAGTTTAAATATTCGTAACTCAGTGAATCACGCTTAGAGTACAGTTATGTTGTTAAGTATATTAATTGTTACAATGTTTGAAATTGACGCGAAATTACTGCAAACAGTTGAAAATAGTTTTAATTGAATAAGCTTTGTGCCTAAAAACCGCATATAACGTTAAATTTAATTTGAGCACTACAAAATGTAGCCAGAATTGTGTGACCTCAAAAACTACTGGAGGACTATGGGATAAAATTAAATTACAATGGTCACTTCTCTAACCAATTGTGACCACTTGTATAATTAGATTTTGTGTTTGAAAGCTTTCATAATGTTATTTGGTTAAGAGAAATTGTTTTTTAAAATTGCTGACAATCTAAAGTAGGTACTTATCCAGTTTGCACCGGTGCGTTCTTTTGAGATCCCGGCGCTTTCCTGTAGGCGTAGTGAGGCCACCGAGGGGGTTTTAGTGAGTAAAAATCTCACATAACCCGATCCTTCCCCCAAAAGGTCGGGTATCTTAAGAAGATTTCCCCCCCCGAAAACAAAAAAAAAGGTACTTATCCAGTTTAGGCTTTTATACTGTCTCAGAATTTTATAAAGTGGATTGGGGTTTTTCTATACTTATACAAATATATCAGACATTATTTATTTTGTTTAATAAAAGCAGGAAATATGCATGAACTAACCGAGTTTAAGACCTGGAGTTTTATTTGAGGCCGTTCATACGTCCGTATATGGCCATGGTACTGTCACATATGAGACGCGCAAATTCGATTTCCATCACATCTGCGATTGACCTCAGACATCAGAACTCATTATTATTTTAAGACTTTAGTGGCAAATGCATGCTTCTTTGCTACTTCTGTCACATAAAAATAAATATAAAAAAAAGGTATTTAATCTACACCATTTCGAGTGTATTCCGACGTATTACATAAATCCAACCCGTGAAGCTCACGGGTTTCAATACAAACATATCGTTGTTAACAATCAATCGAGAAGTTTTCCGAACGGAGCTTTTCATTTCCGCATTTAAAATCCAGAGCTTTGAATTTCATACATTCACGTTTTATACATTCATCGCTTCGAGTCGACAACATGCGGCTTGGAACTTTTAAACAAGTTTTAATTAGAGGCGTAATTGTAGCAGTTTCAAAGGAAAAACAAAATAACGAGGTTCTCTCGAACGTGTGTATTATGCAATTGTCTCACTGCAAACGATTGGCGAGTAGCGATTCATATATGTCCGTTAAGAATAAAGCTCTGCGATATTGCAAACCTGTTTAGAAAGGTATTTAATTTATTTTTAGCGAAAGATTTATTAGTTTCAAATTTATCTTTGATTGCGTGTCCCTAATTTTAGTCCTCACCAACGGTTTCTACACTCACAACCTCAGATTAGGATTTCCTGTCGTGGCTGCCACTAACGCGCATACAAAGTGGATTACACAAATATTCAGACCCAGATCAGATATCTAAACTCTTCATTTAGGCGTTTGTGTGGCCGGGAATCAAACCCGGAATCCACTGCCAGACTTCTAAGGTTATCAATGCGCCACGCGGGTACCCAATTCTTTAAGTTATAACAGTGTCAGTACGAAATTGTTAAGTTATTGTTTCTATAGCTCGCATCGCTATTAATACGGTGCAGTAGTAGCTATCGACGTAATATCATTTACAACGATTTCCAACACAATACCGATAATATAGTTTCGTAGCCTTTTATAGTAAGAGTCCCTTAAGCCAGCGGCCCGTAACATAAAGAATCAGTTTATACCTAACTTAATGCAGAGTTTAACGAAATCATTGTTTAATTTGTGCTTTATTTTCACGATAAAGGTTAAACCTTTTAAAGTTAAAGTTTAAAGGCACTAGAACATTTCGTGGTTCGACTTCGGAGGCCACACCGGTACACCTATTCTATAAGAGTAGTGTTAAACGCTGCTGTGTTTTGGTTTAAAGGATGTGGTAAGGGAAAGACATTTACTCGGGGCGTTTTATTTTAGTCCTCAGATTCTACAGCGCGGGAGTTGCGTTCAGGCCTTTTAGGGCGATTGTAGATGTTCATAGATGGTAGTGACCACATACTATCATGGGCTGTATACACGTGGGCTTCTTTAACAGGATACAAAAAAAGCTGTGTGGTGTCGCCATAAAACGGCACCGCTCCCTCGAGAAGGTAACGAAGAAATGAAATCCAGTAGATTTTAGCTGTCGTGTGAACTTCATTATCATCTATAGCGGTGAACAGCACGAAGACCGAAGCAAGTGGTTCGCGGCAATTCCCCCTTCTCCTCTCTTTTGACGGATAATGTCTTGTGGAAGATTTTTAAGGGCGATTCGATATGTTTCTAGTTGTGGGTATTGAAATAGCGTGGAAAACATAGGTACTTCATTTCTATCCCAGTAACAGGCAGACGTGTGTTCGGTAAGAACTTGGCAGTGTGCTACGTTTCGTAGTAATAATTATATTGCTGTAATTTTATACTAATGATTGGAGCAAAACTATGTTCGAATAATATTGTTTCCATTTAATAAGTACTCGTTTGTAGCCGCGATTTCGTCCGCACGATTTATAATAATGTTCAGATTGTTTTTAAACTATGAGTGTTCTATAGATTATTGTATTTCCTTGTTTTTATGTTTGAAGAGTAGCAAATTCGCGTGCAGGCCTTTTGATGTTAAGTGGCCACTACATCCCATAAAACACTAACATCCATGGGCTACAGTGACCAGTTTTAAAATATTGCGCGTACGAAGACAAAATCAAGCTTTAATAGGGCTATGGTTGAAAGAGGTGATTTAAATCAGTCCATAAGTTATAACTGAAACGGATCTATTGAAATTCATGAAATGGTTTTTGCTGGGTACGCGCGTAAACAGGCCAAAATTAGAAAAAATCGTAAAAAAAATATTTATATCTACATAGATGACAGATTTCCCCTCAATAGAGGAGAGACCTGTGTCCAGTGGTAGGATATAAAAAGGGTTGCAGTCAACACCATCTTAACTAGTCACCCTTCAATATTTTATATACAGACAGCCCCGTTACAGTTTTATAATAGCATAGACAATAATTGTAGGTTCCAATGACAACAGATTCCTGCGAAATGGAATCAAAATTAAATCGCCGCCAGCATACCCCGGGCTCCATTACAAGGCAATTATTGGATGCAAATTAGCTTATTTTATGTTTTTGTATTTGGTTTATATGTCAATAACTATTGCGTAGTGCATTTTTAACCTTATTTATTGCAATGAAAACCACGAATCTAAAAGTATCGATTGCTATTCATTTAGTTGTCGCATGCGGATTCCTGTTGGAATGAAAGTTATGTCAAAATTGGTTTAGCATTTTCAACTCGTACAGAAAGACATAAGTCAGCATAATAAAATGAGTTTAATAAAAGCCCGTTTTTTAAACCTTAGAGGTTTAACTAAAATTAGATTTGTATGTAACATATTAGGAGTCTTAATTGTTACTTCACCTACGTATTATTAATTCGAATGTAAATGACTGAGAACAATGTATAATTCAATAAACAATACATGTAGGTGGTAGAACACTTCGCGGTTCGATTGCAGACACACCCTCGCTATAAATATTTTTGCTTTATAACAGCAGTGTTAAACGGTGCTGATGAGGCGTTCCATCATAGTCCTTAGGGTATATATTCCGATGTCAGGAGTAGATTTCTAACCTATTTGGGGTTGCTCAACGAAGTCAATGGGCTGCAGTGACCACTTACCATCAGGTCGACTGCGTGCTCGCTATTTCCATGTTATAAAAAACATCGAAGATCGGTAGATATTAATATTGTACATAATTTTGAAATTACTTAAATATCAAAGCACGCCCCGATACTTGCCCATACGAATGACAAAAAATCTTCCTATTTCCCAAGGAGTATTCATTTAATTAGGTTCAGTGTAAGCCGTTTTTCAGAGGGCTTTGCTCCGAAATTGGTTTACTTTGATTTTGGGAAAAAAGCCATTAATAAGAGCCGTCATATCGAGGGCCGGCCACTGAGACTGTCGCTCTAATTTGATCTCGCACAAAGGGAGCCTAATAAGTAGGGTTCCAATTTGGAAATCTTTATTATAATATAAACCTGGAGCTTGTCGCTTACCTATTACATGGCAGTTAATTAGGGTTCCGTACCCAGATGCCGAAAACGGAATCCATATAATTTCGTTATCCTTCGCCATTTGTCTGTTTGTCTGTCCGTCCATATGTGACAGTTATTTTACTCGGAAACGGTTGGCATTATGTAGATGAAGTTTAGAACGTACGTGTGTTCTACGAATCTCTGCATGACAGTATAGTAAAATTAATTAGTGATAGCACTCCACACATGTAACCGATAAAAGAAATAATTTCAGTCTATTAACGGGTATCACTCGACAGGTCCTTAGAAACTTTATTGCCGTTTCTAAATTACTTTTTTATTTAAATCTATAATATATAAGATATGCGCTCCCAATGTCAAAGTTTTATCCAGATGCACAGACCGACAAATGGACTTGGACATGATACATTTGTGTTTTTGGTATTTGGCTATGGAATCCTAAAAACTTGCCAAAACCCAAATATCTTTGTCAAAGTCGATCTGTTACAAAACATATAGCCAGGAATATTACAGAGCAGGACGTGTATTGTATGAAATGGAAATTTAATAAACAGTACACACGGAAGTATTTGTTTCCAGCGTGTCTCCATTCCGCGTCAGCCGCCCTGGGAGATTGACATCGCAGATTTTCTGGCACAATATACTCGTTTGGGATCTTCCGTCACTGTCTACTGTTCCAAACACCGGGAAGAGGAATTCGATGTCAGTGTCTGGGAGTTTTTTTCATCATCGTACCTATATTTATTTTCTCTGGGGAGGCTGTTAGTGCGAATGGAAATACTATTCGTAAGAATGTATCAAGTCTACAAAAACAGGCCGAGCGCGTTTTTTTAATATTTGACGAATAGCAAAAGAGTGTGTAGGCCACCTTATGTTAAGTGTTATTTGAAGATTAGCAAACGAGTGTATAGGCGACCTCAAACAAAACTGAAGTTCTATCTGAGATCGTATATAGATGCGTACACTACCCCCGATGACTAAAATGGCCGCCTCGTTATAAGTATACCCGGGAACCGTAGCTCTCCAACTAAAACAAGAATTGATTCAGGCAGATTATAAGGGCTATTATATATACACTATATATTGAAAAAAAAGTATCTTAGCTTCCATTCAATTCGGGATCCTTAGTGCGAATCCAGCACACACTTGGCGTATTCATTTTATGAAAGACATATGGACACCGCAGGCTTTATAATAGGATTACTTCTATACGGAACGTTAATAAATAACATAAATTAAGTGTTTATCTGTGATTTAAAATCAACGATCATTTTTGAACTTTGTAACAAGTTTAATACTAGTATAATTATATAAACATAATATAAATCCATCCCTAACAAACATTTATATCTAATCAAATATTTTTCTAATAATGGAAATAATTAAACTAAGTTTAATGAATTTTTCACGTAATGTTAAAAACCTTTACAGGGTATGGCATAGGTAATTGTGAACCTAAAAATATTATTATGTCAAGTTAAATGCAAAAAATAAAACTTAACATTGTTCTGTTATTTGTTTAAATTGGTGTAACTTTAATTCTGTCACCTCTACAACTTTTGTATTTCTATAACTTCGTAGTAGATCCTGTACGCGACTTTATTCTTTTCACACAGTTTATATGGTTATGCAGACTAAGTCAATGGATTCTTTAAAAATTGCAGACTTTCCTGATGCCAAGACCTCTAGGAATTCATACAAATGCCCTTATGGAAAGAGCTTATAATAAGACTTCAATAACTTTACATATTATAAACAGCTGCGGATGTTCGAATTTCCTGCCAAGCCTCTAAACAAATTACAAGTTACGAAGTTATAGAGGATCAAACATTCCGTAAACTATCACTCGTATTCCAGATTGTGTGTAATTCATTAGGATTAGTAATTATGAAACTTCGTAGTGAACTAGGCGACAGTATAACTACGAACTAATGTGGTAACACCAAGAGCTTAAGTCGTAAATAGTTGAGATGTGTAGTATTAAGTAGAAATGATTTCATGTGTTTGTCTTTTCAGGGTTCAATACGTGACATAATTGCGTTAAGGTGAATGCACATTAGAGCATTTACTTGAATGTAACGTTTTTTTTATGTTTGAAGAGTATCTAATGATCGTGCAGCCCACCTAATACCAAGTGGTCACTGTAGTCCACGGAGGCAAATGATCAAACTTAAATAAGATTGAAGTTCTTCCTGAGGTGGCCAGAGATGTGTTCCATGCAAGATGAGTTATAACGCCTCCTAAGAATCACCTCGCACACTTCTCTCCCTTACCACACACATTACGGTGCCTCCTTGATCGACCTACGAAAGGCACTTACCTACCTAAATGTTCATGTAATGTAACATTACTGTGAATGTTCGATGCTGTAATTCCCGTATTGCTCTCGACGAGTGAGCCTTTCTGTTTTTCATTATTCTCCGGTTCTCACTCCACGACGCACGTGTTACCCACGCATGTGGTTTTGTTTGATGAAATGTTTCACAGATTCGCTGGTTGTTATTCGAATTATTATTTTTCGAATGTATGAGAGTATTATTTTTGCTGTCGGCGGGCCACCAGTATTCGACCGACGGGCCGCGGTCTGTGCATCCATGCTCTAGTGTGTACTAAACTTTGTAAAACTAGTTAATACATCGCTCAAACGAGTACGATAGAGAATCGTTGGTTACGAATTAAGTTCGCGCGAACTCGCATATCACGTAATCGTGTTATATTAAGACCACGCTTAATAATATCCTCGCCAAACGTCAACTCATGGAAGACAATATATAGTTAAGGCGTTGTATCTAATAAGACGAGCCGAGGAACGGGGGCTACCTGCCCAGCTCGAGGGAAATCACTCAGGGAAAGTACCGGCACTTTCTTTGATTATTCCGGAGTCTCGAATGGCCAAATATATATTTGATTTTATGTAACAGAAACAGTAAACAGGCATGCAGACCATCTGACGTTAAGTAGTCACTGCAATACATGGAAACTTGTCACTAAATTCAAATAGAACAGGCGTCTTACCTGAAGTTGCTACACTTAAGGAAGAGTTCACACATAGAATATTATATGTATGAATAAGCTTTAGTACATTGTTCACATCAATACATAGCAGCATTAACGCCTCTGGTATATAAGGGTGAAAAGGGTTTTGGTTTGTGAAAAATATCTCTCATGTGAAATATATGTGGACGAAGTCTTTCCTGAAAACAAAATGCTGTGTAGTGAAAACGCCGATGCCATATAAATCGGTCACCGAGTAACGAGCGGTCATGGCTTTCTGGTATGAATTATATATAATGGAAGTCTGGAGTTTGAGTCCCAGGCATACACCTCTAGATGCTTTTAAAGTTGAACAAATTATTTCTTAAGAATTACATTGCAACGAATCCTTTGAGTTTGTGAGTTTGCCATGACGTTGTCAAACATGTGTGAAATCTGCCAATTTACGAGTGGACATAACTATGGGATAAACTCTAATTTCGGGAAAAGACTCGTGCCCAGCAGGGCAGTAGTCGGTTGACAGTGAGTGAGCCATCTATTTGACTTATAATTTATTTAAGTTTGTTTATTTGTTACTGTGTACACTAACGTAGCAATTAATATGTAGATTAACAAAACTGTTTGCGATTTTCAACCAAACATATTACTTTACGTTAATTACCAAAAATTGCGCAAATTATTAATAGATCAGCGCGGTACAAATTCGGGTGATAATTAATTGAATACGGATCGGAGGGCTTTAATAAATTAAATGTTGTTGGATTAAGCTGGCGTTTGGCAATAACTGTCTGTTTGGAACTATCTGTCGTATATTTTGAAACATTTTGTTTTATGAAAAAATTATCTTTACATATTAAATCATAGGTGGTAGAAATATAGGGCGTCCGGAGGATTACCACCACCGCCCTCATAATACATATATGACTTTGAAAATTGAGACGCTTATAACGTATGATATATCCAAATCAAAAGTTCAAAATGATATTGCACGTGATTTTGTTTTGTTGTTTTCATCGCTATAAACTTGGCTGAGGTACCAGTGGGGCAATGATATCTACTGATGATTTGTACAGATTTCGGATCCGATCCGTAAGTAATTGTACATATTCACAGTCAGTTACATATTTAACATTTAATTAATTATTAATTATTAAATTAATAGGTGGTAGAACAATCGTTCGTCTGGGGAAGTATCGCCGCCGTTCTCATAATCCGTCCGTAAAGCAGTTGTTGTGTTTCGGTTGGAGAGGTGCGGTTGCCAGGCACACATATAGCGAGGCAACCATCATAGTC
>DWKL01003090.1:0-11891 GCA_018249415.1 Phareas burnsi | reverse complement strand
CAAACGAGCGTGCATGCTACCTGATGTTAAGTAGTCACTGCAGCCCATGGACATCCACATATAACTGAAACAAAACTTGAAGTTCTATCTGAAGTCGTATGTAGATGCGTCCTGAGGACTATGATGGTCGCTTCGCTATAAGTGTGCCCGGCAACAGCATCTCACCAGCCGAAACAAAAACTGCTTCACGGCGGAATATGAAGGCGGCGGTGGTACTTTCCCGGACGAACTATAGTTCTACCACCTTTTAAAATGTTTCAATTCGTGAATGGTTTTGGTTGTGTATGTACCTCAACCTATTGCGATGATTTCATGCCGATATCATTTCATCCCGATTTCATATAATTTTGGATAACTGAAATGTTTTGGAACAGATTTTAATAATTTTTATTTTATCTAAAGGAGTATCTTTATCTTATCTGGAGAAGAGGTACCCTTGGAGTCGTTTTATAATATAAAGTGAAGTTCAATAGTAAGTTTTGAAACTATCTATTTAACCGTTATATTTATATAATTTATACTTCGTGATGATCTCAAAGTCAGTTGTATTGTTCAATATACCAGCAGGAAAAATATTTTTTTTACGTTGTTTTTTTTTTAAATATAGAGTAAAGTAAGCCTTAGAAGTAAAAGAAGCGTTTACATAAAGACGTTTTGACTCCTTTCAGGCTTTTTAAGGAAGTGTAACAACTATATTATATTTTTTTATAAGTGGTACAATGGTATGTTTCTGGGATTTGAACGCGGCGAGTGTTAGCAACGGTCTTTATTGGCTGACACTTGACATTAAGACGTCAAGTTGTAGGGTACCCTCCTAACTCTGAACAAATATCGTGAGTTAGGAGGGTATCCTACCACTTGACGTATACGTCCGTCGCTGTCCTATAATTATGAATATACTCGGGTTTTGTATCGTGCGGAACGTCTATTTCGTTAACATAAAATTAGTTTTTACCAACGTCCGCTTGAAGTTAATGATCGCTAACGCGAGGGTTCGAAACTTGAACCACTGGCGCTAGTTGACCATGCTATCACTGGTATTATATGCTTATTTTTGATTAAATAAAAAAATTTAATTAAACACACTTAATTCTCTGATTGCAAATCATTTAAATCGTTAAAGTAGATAAGATCATGATTGTTGTACTTACATAAATGTAACATTATTGCGTAGTGCAATTGTGGCTTTGGTTTTATGACGGAACTCTAACGTTGCAATCAGACCGGGATATTAGGTATTTAAAAATATAATTTCACTTAAAAATCGTTACAAAGGTACGGTATTCTATATTATGTTCTGATAAAGTGTATTTTTTACACAAAATGTGTAAAAACACAACTGTGGTACAACCGGATTTAAATCACGAATTCGTACTATGTGATACATACCTTCGAGATCCCTTAGAGAGGAAAAACACATAGGTATGTGTGTTTTTGTCTGGAATAAAAATTCGGAAACTGGTCGGGACTTTTAGAAACAATTTATCTCCTCTCTTCTTGGTGTGGTGTGGCGACTATGCAACCGGATCTGTGCCATCTGGTCGTTTCGAGATCCCTTACAGAGGAAAAAACAGTTACATGTGTTTTTATCTTGAATATAAAATTGAAAATTCATCTTGGAATTTCTTTTCTCTTCTTTTCTACCAGGTCGACAGAGTAACTGACGATGGTGTCGTCGGCGAAGAAGAGCGCCTGCCTGCTGGGCTTCGGCTCGGTGTTGGTCGTGGTTGGCGCGGTGATGCTGGTGTTCTGGCCACCGATATTTTTCTCAAGGCTGCAACATGTAAGTTGGTATATAATTTTTTTTTATTCCCGCTAGATTTGCGTGAATGCTCCATGAACGTGAAGGACCGTGACACGGTTATGAACACTTGCAGTGGAACCGAACAGGACAGGAGTTGAATGAAGATGGTTACCCTGAGGATTAAGGTAGATTAAGAATTCCTTAATCAAATGGTAAAAACGGAATCCTTATAATTTAGTTATGTCCGTCTGTATGTCCGTATATCTCCATTATTTTACTCGAAAACCGTTGTCATTATGCAGACGAAAATTTGAACATAGTGTGTGTCCTCATAGTCGGTTAAACAGAAAATTGTCACAAATCCAACATTTCAGCTTCTTCATTATTTCCAAATATTTTCACATGGGAAATGATTTATCACTTGCTTTAACGGGGAAGGAAAACATCATGAAAAAACCTTCACATCTGAGAGTTCTCTGTAAATTTCTCGAAGTCTTCCAATCCGCACTTGTAACGCGCGTTGGTCTATGGTCTCAGCCTTCTCGTCTGAGAGGAGATCCGCGCCCTATTCTGGTACAGTAAGATATTGATGATGATGATATTTTCATCACTTCCTTCTTCACTTCCTTAGTTTCATGATATTGATACTAGATGTTGCATGTGCCCTTCGTACTCTTACTACTACTACTACTACTACTACTACTGCTACTTGTATTCTATGGTTACGTGTCGTATTACGTGTAGATTTTCTGGCACGTGTAGACCGCTCTCAATTAAAATCGCAATAAAATTTTACCAATAAAAAAAAAAAAAAAAGTGTATAAAATATAATGGTATCTTGTGTAGTTTTGAGACATGGGTTCCTTTTAGCTACACGTTAGTTTGGATAAACATATTCAACTGATTAATAACGTTGAATTATATCCGTGAACGTTCATCGACCTTCACCCTTCACCCTGCGATGTCTGATGCGCATTTTACCGTTTCATGTAAGTTTTCTTAAGAAATAAGAATAATCTTCATTGCTTACAAGACGTAGTTTAGAATCGAATTGCAATCAAATGCCTCTTCGATTCACGAACGTGGATTTCCCATGGCACTCTTGGGAACATAGAGGAGTGGAAGGCTAAACAGTTATCATCAACCTATTAGTGTCCCACTGCTGGGTACGCGCCTCCTCTCAGAATGAGAAAAGGCAGCTTATAGTCCACCGCGCTTGCCAAGTACGGATTGGTAGACTTCACAACTTCGAGAACTTTACAGCGACTTCATTTTCGGATTTTTCGGAGCTCGGCCACATATGCATTGCTACTCCTGAGTGTGCATGCCACTTATGTCTCTTTGCCACACCCTTCAAAGCAAAACAGTATTGTTTAAAGCTGCTGTTATAAGAAAGCAAACACCACGGAGGATTCAAAACTGTGGCGTCGTGGATGCAATAGATTTACAAAGTCAAGTAGATACGAAATAAATCTAGAATCATCAACTGCTTAACTGGGGATTGAACCCGGAACGGGGTTGATCATTTTGTCTGTTGGCCATACTTGTATTGTATTTAACAAATAATTTTAGATGATGATCCTGTCCAACCAGTCGACTTCCTTCGAAATATGGCGCGAGATACCCATCCCGATGTACTTGGAATGCTACATGTTTAACATAGTCAACGTGGACGATATACTGGCACGAAAGAACGTCACGATCAAGGTGGAGCAACTCGGACCCTATGTGTTTAGGGAGTTCCACACTAAGGTATGTTCTACCATCATTGCAAATATTTTTAATATAACAAATAACACTGGGTTATGATGACATACAAAATTATCATTAAAGCGTTACTATCCCAATGCTGGGCAAGGACCTCATCTCACAATGAGAAGGGTTAGATCATAGTCCACCATGCCATGCAATGTTTTAGGTGGTCACTACAGCCCATGGACATTCAAATTTACTTCAAACAGTCTGATCCTATCCTTGATGATTCCTATCTGAGGTCTACATAGGTGTATCACTGCTCCTGAGGACTAAGATAGTCATCTCGATTGTAAGTGTGCCAAATAATCGCACCTCCAACCGAAACTCAAAAATTGCTTCACTGCGGATTAAGGGCGGCGGGGGTGCCTCCTTGCTCGAACTATATAGTTCTACCACCTATAAAATAGACCTCTTATGACTTGGCTAACACTGCTTTTTGCACCTGACCATATATTTTAAATAAATAAGAAATGATTGATAATAAAAAATGATTCATACCACTGCGATATGACTGTTACTAACCTCGTATTAATTAGTGATAAGTCGATTTTAATCTTTAGCACTTTGGCGACTAAGCCCATTTTGTTGGGAAGAGGGGCGGGGAGGGGGGGTGTAGTTTTAATATACAAAACAAACAAAACAAACAAACGCTTTTTACAATCAGCCCCACACCAAGATTCCTTGTTGTGTATCGTGTCTTGAGTGCCATGGACACATAAGACACAAACGCCCAGAAGCAGAATAAAAAATTAAATTCATCATTTAGATATTTGCTTGGCCGGGCCTAAAACCCAGAACCCTCTGCATGTTAGGCTAATGTGGCACCGTTGCACCACGTTATTATGTGAGATACTTACTCACTAACACTCCCTCCATAACCACATTGCGCATATACAGAAGCTCCGGGATCTCGGGTAGATTGCACCAGTATACCGTGTTATACCGTGTATACAGTAACCAGTGTTAACTGGTTGTATACTGGTGCATTTTATTCTATCCTGTAATTACTATCACTAACAAAGTTGCAAATAATTACATAGCAGCGTACTTAGCAAACAGAGAGAGCACTTAGTAACCAGTTAACATATCAGTAGTGAAGTTGTGTAGTTGTTTTGAGGGTGATAGAGCTGTAGTTACTTCGGGGAAATACCACCGCCACCATCATAATTCGCCGTGAAGTTATGTTTCGTTTGGAGAGGTGCGGTTGCCGGGCATACCTACAGCGACCATCTTAGTCCTCAGAAGTAGTGACGCATCTACGTACGACCTTATATAGAACGTCAGTTTTGTTCGAGGTTAGATGGGCTGCAGTAATCACGCTCGTTTGCTACTCTTCAAACATAAAAAAAACTAATTACCAGTATGGTAATGAAATCAGTTGGTTCTTGGCTCGTTAATAATAACATTTACCATTTAAGGGAACCATGGCAAGTCTTTGTCGTTTTATCCATATTTTTCTGTAATCTGTTGTAATGTTATCAGTACTTGTCGACAACGTTATTATATGATAATATCAGTTTAAAGTTCAAAGTCGAGTTGCGGATGACAAATTGTTGCCTTTGACTATGTATTTGATTAGATACCGCACGACGCTTACAAGAACAGGTTAAAATTGCTTAGACTTGAGACCGAAACCCTCCATCGGTTCAATTTCAGCGCGCTCCCGTGCGTCGGAGGGCATATTAAGTTGTCGGTCCCGGTTAGTATCATCAATAGTAAACCTTATGGGAGGTTATAGGAGCGGCTCGAGAGGATCCGGTACGGGCTGGACTCTAACTTCTATATCCACCAATCCGCATTGGTCCTGGCCTCACCCAGTTGTTGAGATGAATCCGTGTCCAGCAGTGGGACTTAAAGCAGTTGCACCGAAGCTGTGAATTTTAGCGTAATTAATTTAATAAAGTTTAAAAGCTCATAAATAATTATCGTGTGTATAATTAGTGGCAGAACCTCTTACGGTCGACCTCCAGAAGCACCACCAATACTGATTTTGTCCTTATAAAACAGAGTATAGTGTTGGTTCCGGTTTGAAGGGGTAAACGAGGTGGTCTAAACTAGTCTAACTTAGTCTTGAACTGGTAGTAGCAAAATTTTCACTTCATGAGGGCATGTTAAACTGGTCACAGGTGTTATCATTCGATAGCTAGTAACTTAGCTGGAGACCTTAAGGGCGGTTCGAAAACATCCTTCACGGATTGGCCCCTAACCCGCAACTGCACTATTGATCTGCATTGCAACAGCATGGTATGCTAAGTTTCTTCTGTCGTGGGAAGATACCTGTACCCAGCTGTGGGATATAAAAGTTGTTTTATAAAATAGGTAAGATTAGGGTAATTAAAATATTTGGATGAAAATAAAACTATTCCGAGATCACATTATTATCACAGAACAAAATAAAATGTAAAAAGTTATAGTTCCAAGATATTTTGTCAACGCAATTTGGTGAGTATAAATTCATTTTGCAGCCATTTATATTTTTTTGGAGGCACAACTGGCACGTGTGGCAGATGGTAAAATTGGAATATTTTTGGCATGTGTAAAAAAGAAATTCTAGGAAGCGTTTAAATTCAAGCCGAAATAAAATGGTAAAATAATTCTTCTCAAAAATTTTGCTAAAATTCTTTAATATATGTAAATTATACTACAAGTGAAGTAATTTTGTTAACTTCCCGTTTTTAATTCTGTTGAACAGGTACTTAATAAATTAAATGATTATATCTCCGTATATAATAAAGGTATTATGTACCTAATTAGTACCGTGTCTTCACTTTAAAAGAAATCCAAAAAACAATAAATTCTGTTAACCGCAGTCATTTGTTCCATCTGGTTATGCACTCGTGTGTGTCGTTACCGTTATCATGAACCGGTTGCCCCGTTCCTGGACTTTTTTTCAAAATAATGAGGATATATTTTTTATGTTAGAAGAGTAGCAAATAAGCGTGCAGGCTAACGTGCCGACGTCAAGTAGTCTCCGCAGTCTATGGACATCGTTATCAAACTGAACTCAAATCCCAGTTGTACGCAAATGACCACAATGCGCATATACAGAAGCTACAGTGTTGTTATTTCTGAGAACTCAAATAGTCGCGTACTGGATAACCACATCTCTAACAGCAACAATTATTGCTTCACGGTGCATTATGTGGCGACCTCCCTGGTCGAATCGGTCGGTTCTAGCATCTATTAACACTTTGGCTGCGGCAAACGCACCTGACGTGTTTTACTATCTGAGCCATCCGTGCGCACCGCACGGGTAGATTGTTACGAATATTAGCCGCCGCAGTCAATGTGAACTTTTCACATTGTTCCTTATACGACGTAATTTTTGGAACGGCACGTCTCTCGCAGGGTTGTCCAGGATGTACTATTTTTATATTTATCTACAAGTTATATGTAAAAGGAAAATATGACAATTATAGGACTGTTTTTAGATAAGGAGGTCCGCTGCGATATTGAAACGGACGTATAGAGATATGGATTGCTTGTGTCATTGCTTGTTCACATTGATGCTATTTCAAATGTTTGTAAAGTTTTCCTGCGGTTTTAGTTTTCAAGTTATATCATGAGGAATAAACGATGTTATAGTCTTCGAGGAAAGAACTAATGTAATAGCTATTAGTTTTACAATATTTCTTGATCGAGGTGTTTGTCGTTGCGTGTGCTCCACTTGGTCTTTTGCGCGGAAACCATACATAAGACCTATTATTAAAAAGAAATTTATACGTTATTTTGGACTTCATTCATACGGGCTATACGCAGCTTTAAAAATATATATCACTTGCTTTAACGGTGAAGGAAAACATCGTGAGGAAACTTACACAGTTGAGAGTTCTTTGTAAAGTTCTCGTAGGTGTGTAAACTCTACCAATCCGCACTTGGCTAGCGTGGTGAACTATAGCCTAACCTTTCTTGTTCTGAGAAGAGACCCGTGTCCAACAGTGGGACATAATGAGTTGATGATGAGGAGGAGGAGGATACGCAGTTTCGATATTAATAATGACGCTACACTTGTTTATCTTTTTAATAACACTCATAGTCCCTCGCAAGGATTCGCTGTCATGGATATTATGGACAAATACACGGGTACAAAATACCATAACCCAGGACCGATTCACTATTTATATGACTGACTTATTTGTATATAAATCTAATTTCATCATCTAGATGCGTGCCTGGCCGGGAATCGAACCGGGAATCCCATGTCAAAACCGGTATGGTTACTACTGCGCCATAACAGATGTAACGTCAACTCACTGTAGTTGGACGTATTATTGCGTTCCGGTTTGAAATAGTAGATGCCAGTGTAATTGTAGCACCCGCAAGCGAGATAGTAGGCATGAGAGTGGCGCGCATAGTATCGCGGCTTGGGTGAATTGTAACCGATATACAAAGTTAAGCAACGTCGGGCAAATCGGCAGTTAGATAGGCGACTGTCAGTGGCGTCATTTCACGCGCGTTTCTGTGCGTCGGAGAGCATGTTCAACTGTAGGTAGGGCTCTGCAAAAAGGTGCAAAAAGAGCTCTACTTCAAAGCCGGCGATGCATTGGCGACTCCTCTGCTGTTGCAAGTGTCCATAGGTGACCGTGACCACTTTCCATCAGGTGGCCCGTCTGCCTTATCGCTAGGTTAAGACATAAAAAAGGTCCGGTTAATTTTATCAACAATCGTTATATCCTGTGGGGGGTTATTTGGGTGGTTTGAAAACTTTCGATATTGGCTGTCCATTAGCCAGTACCTCCACCAATCTGCATTGGAGCATCAGAGTAGAGTACGCTCCAGACCTCCCCAGTTGTTATGATAGACCCGTGTCCAGCAATGGGAGATAAAAGGGTTGCATCGGACCATGACTTTTATGCTGTTTATGGGTGTGTCGATGTGTATGGGCGGCGAGTACCACTTAACTGCAGGTGGGCTGAGTATTCGTTGAATGTTTCTATCAAATATGTTATAAGTTTAAAAGTTCATAATCCCACTTGATTTCTGGGATTGGTTGATATCATTTAAGTAGAACTAGAGATGCAGTTATAGCAATGATAGTCTTGTTAAGATTCCGGACCTTCACACTGGCGGTTCGAGGTTCGAATACGCATACTTCTGATTTTTCGAAGTTACATGCGAATTACAAATTAAGTATTACTTGTTTTAATGGTTAAGGAAAACGTCGTAAAGGAATATAATTGCCTGAAGGTTTGTAATCCTGACTGGCCACTCCTGCCCCGCAGGGGGACATTAATGGGTTGATGATTTAGTATGTTCGTCATACTAACGAGTGACCTGATGTTTGTTACTAGTTTTATCTTACTTTGTATAGTAAGAATGATAGTTTTGTGTACATACATTGAAGTATTTATATTGTGTATGTATATTAGATATTGAAGATATTATAATTCGATAGTAAATATATTATACATCCATTAGTTGTTTATATTTAATACGAATGTTCTTTTAAATATGCCTACATATTCTTATCATAGTCGCATAGGAACAGTGATAGCCTAGTGGTTAAGATTTCGGTGTCATACACTGGAGGTCCGGGGTTCGAAACCCGAACGCACATTGATTTTTCAATGCCATTTACGTATTAGAAATTAATTATCACCGAGGAAACCTGCATACCTAAAAGTTCATGAAGATGTGTGAAGTCTATTAATCCGTACTTGGCCAGCGTGTTGGACTATAGCCTGACTCTTCCCATTCTGAGAGGAGATCCGTGCCCAGCAGTGAGACATTAATGGGTTGATGATGATAATGATGATTCTCACCATAGCCCAAGGTAGACTGGCAGAGAATGCCTTAGGCATTAAGTTCGCGGTAACCCTTAGTTTTGTGTACCCTTAGTTTCAATAAAAATATATAAATGATGAGAGATGCAGTTGATGAAGAATTGATATTGAGTGAATAGTTCCCACCGTCTATGCATCATGATATAACGTTCGTCCACAGGTGAACATAACGTGGAACGACCACAACAACACAGTGTCGTACTACAACAAGCGCTCGTGGCAGTTCCAGCCGGACAGGTCCAACGGCAGCCTGTCCGACGCCATCACCAGCATCAACCCCATCGTAGCTGTAAGTATGCTAAATCCTTAGACCAGCGCAAATTCGAGCCAGCCCTTTCTACATACTTATAGCTCCACATTAGCATTCCCGGTGTCGTGGGTGCCATGCATACACAAAGTCGAGTACACAGACACAGACGCAGAACAGGAATCTGAATTTAATATTTACATATGCTAGGTCGGGAATTGAATTCGTAACCGTTTGAGTGTCAAACGGGTATGGTTGCTGCGCCACGCGGGTTGTCTGTTTAATTTAGAGACTAAAAACTGCACTACTACTACTACTACTGCATACTATTATTTTAAAGTAAAACTTCTTGTGACGAGTAACGGGTTATTGAATACATTAGTATTTTAATGATTCTTATAACGTGTCAGTGCAAAATATTTTCAATCGCACATATTTAAGTAATTCCTTACAATTAATGAGATGATGTTAGGTATAGTATATAGTTTAAATATATATGTGGTCACTGCAGCCCATGGACGTCCACATTTAACCTCAACCAAAACTGAAGTTTTATCTGAGGTCGTACGTAAATGGGTCACTAATCTTGAGGACTAAGATGATCACGTCACTAATGAGTGTGCCCGGCCTCGCCTCTCCAACCGAGATACAAAAACTGCTTCACAGGGGATTGTGTGGGCGGCTGTGATACTTCACCGAACGAACGTTCTACCATCTACCAAAACTACTATTATATGTAGTATTTATGTAATATTACATGTGAGTAAAGTAGCAAATAGAGATGTTTTCCTTCACCGTTAAAGCAAATGATTCTTATTTTCTGATACACACATAACTTCAATAAATTATAGGTGCCGCTTAATGTTAAGTGGTTACTGCGGCCCAAGGACACATACATTCAACTTCAGCGGTGGTACCTTCTCGAACGTTGACTATTAACACATTGACTGCGGCGGCTAATATTCGAAACAATCCACCCGTGCGGCGCGCAACGCAACAGGCGTGTTCCAGTGCGGCGGGACACACCGTAAGCGTGCGCGCCGCACAAATGGCGCGGACAGTAAAACAAGACAGGTGCATTTGCCGCAATCAATGTGTCAAATTGTCCATTATGTTAATGCGTTTGCATCCTTCATTCAAATTTAATAATAGTAAGTCAAAGACAGAAATCGATCTCGAATCATGGAGACGTCTGTCTGCCTCCTACAGATACCTGACTGCAACATTCCATTCCAGACGATATCTTACATGATGCGTTACCAGCGCGACATCGTCAAGTTGCCAGTGAACGTGTTCATGCAGATGTTCCACGAGAATCTGTTCCTCACCGCCAACGTGTCCTCGTGGCTGTTCGACGGTATCGACGACCCCATCCTGGACATCGCGGCCAGGTTCCCCGACCTGCCGCTTGAGATACCGTACGACAAGTTTGGATGGTTTTATACGGTGAGTATTGTCTTGATTACTATATTGCAAATTCGTGTATCGCCCCGCGACTTGGGCGGATCGTAACCGCTCTTAAAGTTAAGCAATGTCAGGCGTTGTCTGGCGGCCGCGGCCAGGAGTTGCGCGTGTGACTTTTATGTATTAACTAGTGGACACGTTAAAACGGTGCCGATGGGCATCACTGGATAGCAGTCGTTAAACCTTATCGGAGGTTTTGTCGGTGGCTTGAGAACATCCGACAAGGGTTGCCCATAAACCGCAAACCCGGATTAGGGCAGTGTTGTGGAGTATGCTATAGAGAATGTGGATATACCAGAATGGCATTCTACATTCTCTATAGTATCCCAATCGTTGGAAAGACTCGTGCCTAGCGGTGATACATAAAAACAATTGCAGCCAGCCATATTACATTTATCTTTTAGGCTCTCTTCTGTTACCTCCTTTATTTCTGTCCTCCTTATTTGCTGTCTCTAATCTCCCCTAATTATCGGGTAGGCAGCATTGACCACCCCGTCCTCGATCTCGTGACTTCATTTCTTGGCCTCCTTGTCAATAACCTCCTCGATAAGATTGGATGGTTTCATACAGTGATTTGTTATATTTACTATTTAATGTTGTCTTTTTTTGTGTTTTCTTTTTCCGCTGCTCTCATTACTTTCTTCCTATATAATATTCTCGATTGTGCCGCCAATCTTATCTGATATCTGAACTTGATGTTGTGTGATGTGTATGTGAGGTACATACGGACGAACTATAGCTACCTATAAAATACGACCAATGAATTTTATCTTACCCCCTCCACGAGGCCACGAGGCACAGTTTATGATACTCACTTGCAATGCTTACTTTAATAGGTGGTAGAACAATCGTTCGTCTGGTGAAGTACCACCGCCGCCTTCACACTCCGCCGTGCAGC
>DWKL01003089.1:0-11891 GCA_018249415.1 Phareas burnsi | reverse complement strand
AAAAACACAATATATATGTTTATATATAGTGTATATATATATATATATATAGAGTATAAAAGTATATATCTGTATTAATACATATACAGAACAAAAATAACAGTTTTATCGGCTAAATCTGTTCTATTTGTTCAGCCACTAAAGAGCATACATAGTAAAGATATAATAATTATGCAAATTATATAATTACGTTTGAAGTAGCAAATGAAGATGCAACAGGTCGACAGAAGTGTAAGTACAAATTCCGCCCAATCTTGATCCTAACGTAGTCTTTAACGAATGCAATTGTACAGGGATTTAATATCAACTTCCCATGTCCGTTTGTGTATGACAATATTTTTTTATTAACATTCTTGTATTTTCTTCTAACCACGTGCTACTCGCCTCAACCAAGTCGTTTTAGCAAGCTAAAAAATACTTGAACTGATATGTGTTTTTATTAACTTACTTCAAAAACAAAGATTATATGTTTGAACTGTATTTTTGCAATTGACTCATTTAATTAATACATTATGGTAATTTATATCGTGCAAAAATCCATCTAAATACAGGCGATGCTACTATTATGAAATAAAATCTGTTCACTATCCTCAAGTGTTTCCAGCCTAAAGTAGGTGCGGAACGGCCTAGATTTATGGCTGAGTTTTCGTTCGCGGCTCCTTCAAGCATTTAGGGATCACACGCTCTAAATGTTGCAATTTGTGTGTAAATGCAGGTATATTCTATGAGCGTTTTTGATATACATGTATGGAAATATATTTTATTATTATTCGCTTTAGTAATTCTGTTGCTTTTAACGCTTTTAGTTATGACTTGTCGGTATAAGGGATTTCAGACTACTATTTATGGTAAATCTAAGCTAGTCCTTATAAATTCACTACTGGATATAATTGTCTCTCAGGTAGACGCCTGATTGATGAATTTAGATTTCTGTTCTGGGTCTGGGTGTTTATGTGCTCGTGTTTGTATGTCTCTATGGCAGCCATGATACAGGTCCTTGTGTGGGACTGTGAGAATAGAAAGCGTAAACAATAATTAAACCCGAGACTCACCTACTAATAGCCTTACTTATTTAATTACTTACTGACTCACTTAGTTACTTACTTACTTACTGATTCACTTACTTACTTACTCACTCACTCACTTACTTACTAACTTACTTACCTACTAGTTGCGGTTGTATCAATTGATTGTATGTTTTATTGAGTCAACCCTCAACGAGTGGATAAACCTTACTGCGGAATATAAACATACTAAATCCTTAGTCACTGAAGATAAATAACCAATTTTGGTTTTATTTTTACTAACCCACTTATTCTGTTTACACAAACTCTTGCGGTTAATTTCACATAGCATTAACGTACACTCGAACGGTTTTTCTGACTAAGTTCAAACAAACACAATTACTCATTCGTGATTCGGAATCACTTGGATGTATTAATGAATATGACGCATCCAGACGTTTTAGATCTTAGATTAATCGAGTTAATTTGTAAGACGTAAAACTTTTTCCGATGACCCACCTAACTGATTAAGAGAAGTCAGAAACAAATTATGGAAACATCATCAACTCACACGTTACTGGCATGGCACAATATGTTACAAATAAAATTGTTATGGGTTAAATAATAGGCTAAAATAAACATCAAATTAGTCGAGATAGTGTTAACTATACGGAACATCTGTTAAAACATCTCTTAAAATGCTCTTAAAAAATCTCAAAATCTTAAAATGCTCGGTAGCTTTATTTACGATATTCTATACAGATCGACCGCACAGTTGAACAGGAAATTTATTTTAAAATGTATTATAATTTTTGTGAGCATTTTCGTGCATACAATCATTTTGTATATAAGTTTTGTTGTTATAATTTGTACGCTTTTTTTCGATTTCTATTGTATTTTATTGAATACAAGTCTCGTAAGACAACGGCACATTAGATTTAATACGTGTTTCTTTTATATTGAACACGTTTTAGATGGTGAAATAATAACATAAAAAGAATGTTTTGACACAAGACTAGACTTACTACGTTCAGACAGAATTAAATGTATCTGTAGTATCACCTACAAAGTAATGCACTGCTTTTGTTTTAATTTTTTCGGATGCTATAAAATTATGTATATATAGTATTACGGTACAAATGCTATAACAGCATCAGGATACAAAAATACAACTAGAGATTTAAAAAATTAAAACTCACCTGAACTCCTCGCTTCAACGTGCAGTCTGTTGTCCACGAAAATGGCCAATAATAACAAACACAGTACAGTTTTGAACCTACTACAACGCCATCGTCCTCTCGCGAATCTGCCATTACACCTCACATTATTTCCACTATCACTACCAGTCGTATTTTCAACTTTATTGTCTAAACCGTACATACTATTATTGCTAAACACTTCCCCATCTCTGTCACCATTCCTTTCTATAACCTCACTATTATCGTCTATGCCCCCTCTGTCTTCTAAAAGTGATTTAAGATCTAGTAGACTCTTCCGTTTAGTGAAAACTGTGTTCTCTAAAGGGTCTAAGGGCTGGGTTGGTTGCCCAATCATGGTTGGCTCGTGGTTGTGGGTGGTGTTAAAAAGAATCTTCATTTGTGCTCTGGTCAAATTGCCCCATCATCATGGAGTTGCATCTGAAACAAACAATATTAAATTAATAAATGTTTTAAATTTGCCTTCAAAATTGATGATAATTTTTATCAAATCAAATTAAATTATATCTACGTGGCATATCTGAATACTGTATATTGTGCCTCTCGCAAAGGTGTCATTGACGAATTCGAGTTTTGAATAACGAATTCTGACATCGAACAAGGATAAAAAAAAAACCTATACCCAGCCCCTCTTTTAAAATTGCCTTAACTGAAAAATTTGTCGCCATATACCAAAACCTAACGACTTAATAGGGTAAACGTTGTTAGACGCGACCGCTTCCATAAATTCCGCAAAAAAAGACGATATTGGTGCGAAAATAAGTGCAAAACACGATGCCGACAATCTAATAAGCAATTCATCAGATGTGACAGTGTGTGTTATCCTGTTCGGACGAAACGAGGGGGCAAGGGAGGGGAGAGGAACCACTAAAGACACCTGCGTCACTGTTAGAGATAAAAGAGGACCAAGATGAACTCGTTCGAAAGCCGGATTAACGATCAGGTCTAGACTCGCACTAATGAGGTTTTGTCGAGCACTCGTTATTTTTGATCGATAGTGGAGGAAAGTGTTTGAATGGAGTTAAAGCCGCCATTACTTTCACGACAATCCGTTGAGAACAAGCTGTTAGTTTGCTTTATATCGGCTGTGTCACGAGTTTTGTCAATTTTAATGCAAAATAATATTTATTTGAAAAGAAAAACTTTGTTATGAATAATAAAATGCTTTTATATGTTACTTAGACATAACGAGTCCGTTTTGTAAACATAATTGTATGTATGCTACATTACTTTGTTAATATTTTAATGTTAGCGGTTGTTGCCAACTAAAACAAAAACAAAAATTAAAATAAATACGTATAAAAATAAGTACGATAACTTACTGTACACATACTTGCTTAAACAATTTAATATAATGTTTACGGAATATAACGTATTTGTGATTTTAATTCACCTATCTATTCTTCACATGTGACATTTTCAACAACGTTATCGCCATTTTTCTATCCGTTTTTCAACAGCAATACATTCCGCTCGCTTACTGTTCCGTGTTTTTGCAACGAAACTTGAACAAAGGATCGAAAAATGATTTTTGCCTTTACTGTAGTGACTTCATCGCAATTTCGTTTCGAAATTGAAACGCTCTGTTTGGGGGTATCAGAAAACAAGTAGCGCAAGTTTTTGCACTCCAATCGGGATGCATACACGAATTGGACCGGCTATCTGGCCCAGGTGCAGGCTAGCGCTCAAGCTGTCTCATTAATCTCCCCAAACCATTCTTATCCAGCCACATTAGTTGGTCGAGTGCGAGCCGGGAAAACAGGAACCTAGTACTCCTTGGAACGTGGCTGACGTTTTAAAAGCACAAATATAAATCTGCAACGCTCTTCAAGATTTAAAAGCGTTGAAATTTATCATGATCAACGGGGGAGCTTTACGTTTATACTTGTACTATATTTTCGGATTTACTATCAAGTTATGCATTAAATAATTAAAAATATATATTAAAACGCTAAGAAATGTATATTTCATTTATTCTAAAAATGTTACGATTATGAATACATTCATAAGAATAGAGATTTTAATCGAATATTTCGAGACATACAAATACAAAGGTAAACATCGAAATTAAGAAATACATAAGAATTTTCTTTAACAGTAATATTACAAAAAATAGGGAAATATTTGTATCAATATCAGTATTTTACAAATCAAATGGAATGGAAACGAAAGGGTCCAACCCGAGATCAAGATCACGTATCAACTATATTTCCATGCCTAACGACCAAAGGAATTGTTCGTTCTTGTCACAGGATAAAGTAGGGGTCCGGCGAAGATCGTAACTGAAAATTGTTTCAGTTCCCCCGAGGACGTTTGAAAGTTCAGGTGGAACTTGTTCCTGAGAACGTAGCAGGTGCCATGAGTTATCTGCGATGCACCACTTTTATTGGGCGTGAAGGTTTAAGACCTATTGAAGACTTTTCAGAACAAAGCTTTCTTGTGTAAAAAAAATCTAATATTTTTTTTTTTTCTAGTTTTGTACTAGATTGTTATTCTTTCCTTGATAAGTGAAAATATCTGTTTGTTTTTTTAGCTTTCATGTTCTTCATTAAATTTGGAGACATATAGTTTAATAAGATAAAAATGAACTAGTGTTATGGAGGTATCGGTAGTTTAAATCCCGAAATGTTGTAAAAAATCCGGGGAAACAATGGAGAACTATAGATAAGTGTGTACGTTATTGTGTATGGCGTTAATTGATAAAACATCGAAACAAAGGTAAGCTAACAAAAGCAAGGCGTAGTTTTCGGCGAAGGCAGTATTTATACATTCTGAAATGTTCGTTCATTACTCGTGTTCAACAATTAAGTCTTCGTGCAGAAGCGTAAAGAAAAACGGACGAAAAAACAGCAGACAGCTAAAATAGTTAATTAGCCAAGTTATAAATGTAGTCGAGATTACCTTGAATCGAATTAAATTTGAATAAGTATCTGCAGACAGTTCAGTGAGGCGCTGAGAAGAAATATAAACAGTCATTTATCGTAACAATCCGCTGGTCCATTCCTGTTTAACCCCAAACCCCGGGAGGAGGGTCTGAGCACAGGTGCGGGTGTTCATCCCCCTTAGCTTGACGGATTGTTTGTTTTCCCATCCCATTTTGTTGGTCGTTTTTGGGAATTTGCAGTTGCAATGTTAGGACTTTGGGAGCAAAGGGAAAAACGGCAATTGCTCTTAAACGATTAACTGGACACCTGTTCCCAATTCCCCACACATTTCTTGATGGAAAGCGTGTATGTTACGCTCAATCTGGGGACATTGTTAAAAGATTGTAATGATAGTTATTTATTGTGTTGATTAGTCAAGAGTTTCATAGTGAGATTAATGTGGTTTTTGCCTCGTCATTTTGTGTAATGTATTTACGTATTTACTATGCTGTATATTATTTTGAGAATGTTTGAAGAATGGCAAACGAGTTTACAAGCCACCTGATGTTCTAAGCTCAAATTGGACTGAAGACGCAGATCAAGAACACGTGGTACACTATAAGTCGCCAGGGAGGTACCACCGCCGATCTCATAATCCGCCCTGAAGCAATTCTTGTGTTTTGACTGTGTGGATGCCAGATACACATAAAACAAAACGACTATCTTATTCCTCAAGAGTAGTAACGCATCTACGACGACCCACGTGGCACAACAGTCACCATACGGTTCTGAGGCGCAGAGGGTTCCGGGTTCGATTCTCGGTCGGGCAGACATCTAAATGATGAATTAGATTTCTGTTCTAAGTCTGGGTGTTTGTGTACTCGTATGTGTCCATAGCACCCACGGTACAAGGAAACCTTGTGTTGGGCTATGAGTGTACAGTGTTTGTTTAGTGTTTTATCTACGCACGACCTGAGAAAGGATTTCAATACTGTTTAAGGTTAGATGTAGGTGTCCAAGCGCTGCACCACACTTAACATTAGGTGGCCTGCACGCTCGTTCGCTAGTCTTCAAACATAAAAAGATTTTTTATAGCAGACCTTACGTTTAACATTAGGTTCATTAATTCTTACTTCAAGATTATTTGTCCTCACAGTATCTTTTTCTTCTATTTCTTCAACGAATTTGCATTGCTTCAGCTAAATTCTTTCTACTATAAAAGACTTGGAATAATGTAAGATTGAGCATACTGCAGCATTTTATTGCTTTAATTATGTACCAATACGTAATACCTGTTGCTCTTAAGCTGTAAAAGGCACAGTTGCTTGTATCCGATGGAGCTAAATTTAGAAATGTTAGAACGGCCCTAGCATTTCTAGTAACATTGGTAACATTAGTACTTGTAGAAATTGGGCGAATTAATCCTCTTTTTTGGTAGACAATACAGGAGTACATAAATAATAAAGTTAATTATAAAAATATAAAAAAAAATGTTTTTTTTATGTGAGAAAAAGAAGGAAACGAGCGTGCAGGCCACTTGATATTAAGTGGTAACTGCAGCCCATAGAGAGCCACGTCTAACCTCAAACGGAATTAAAGTCCTGTCTGATATCGTTTATAGATTCGTCACTACCTGAGGATCGAGAAAGTCACCTCGCTTGTAAGTGTAGCCGGCGAACACAATAAGAAAAGATCTATGAGTTTGAGTAGAAAATAGACGATTGAACCGCCTTTTTATTGAGAAAATACAGAATCGTATACATTAATTTATTTAATGGTATTTAATCTTCTCGAATGTGTTTTGGATTAAGTTTACTTATATAAATTATGTTACACGTTTATGTTATTAATGTAGACATTTTGTATTTTAAATTTAAATTTTTTCCTACGATTCGATATTTTCTTTTAACATTTTTCCGAAATATTTGAATTAATTTACATACTATCGATTATCAAATGTCTTGTGAGTTAATTTCATACAAAATAGAAAAGTTCAAAGTTTTGCATAAATAACTTCGGTACTTTCGGTATTTTAATAGGTGGTAGAACTATAGTTCGTCCGGGGAAGTAATACCGTCGCCCTCATCCGCCGTGAACTAGTGTTAGCGTTACAGTTGGAGAGGTGCGGTTGCCGGGCACACTTACAGCGCGGCGACCATTCTTAGTCTTTAAGACTAGTGACGCATCCATCTATGTACGACCCTAGGCAGAACTTTCATTTTATCGGAGCTAAATGTGGGTATCCATGGGCTGCAGTGACCATTTAAAATCAGGTGGCCTGCACGCTCGTTTGCTATTCTTGTAAGATATATAAAAATGTATTAAAAGGCGCGTAAACGTGTAAAGTCTATTTATCTGCACTTGGCCAGCATTCTCAACTGTGGCCTGACCCTTCTCATTGTGAGAGGAGACCCGTGCCCTGCAATGGGACATTAATGGGTTGATGAGGTATAATGTGTTAAATCGGTGCTAATTTGTCTAATACTAAGCCGAGACATGTATTCCCTTTCAAGCCCTACATCATTCCCAGAAAGGACGTTGGACGTGTAGAAATGGAGCCGAAAATTTCGAATGCCTGTTCCCTCCTTGTATCGTGTCTATCCTTCTCGATATTCCAGCTACGGTAATAGACTTACCTCACGTGTAACGAGCTACCGTAGAGGCGATTTTGGTTAACTTGTCATATAGGGCAATTTTTTTTTTAAAGACCGGAAATCGATCTTGTCGGTCTCCGTCAATATTAAGAGCGAGAGGACCATCTTAGCTCTCAGGAGTGATGCATCTATTACAACCTTAAATAGGGCTTTAGTTCTGGTTGAGGTTGATGTGGGTGTCCATGGGCTGCAATGACCATTTAATGTCAGGTGGTCTACACGCTCGTTTGCTGCTGTCATCACATAAAAACAAAGTCCCCTCATTTATTGCCTTCATTATATAACAGATCGCCATCAATTCTTTCGCTCACAAATCGCTTATCTCTGCTTGGCGATAATGAGACAAGTCGTGTTCTAGGCGTGGAACAGGGTTAAAATTTCATAGCCTTAAACGGCCGTTCCCTGTTAGACCAGCCATGTCGCAGGAAAGGACATGTGCCTGCTTGCCGCAAGTTTTTCTGAACACCCCCGTATTCGTTTTGCAATTATGCCATGTATAGGTGGAATTATTTGCACATCTATTTGTAATGGGGTACATGTAAATATGTAGAGTAGACATTAGAGTTTATTAACGTTGATAAATACAAATCCTGGCAGATTGTATTTTTATGGTTCCGTGTTAAAGCATATTACCGAGCTAATGCTGTACATGCATCTCTCCAGCTGTCTTTAAAAAGCCGTACCTTTCGCACTCGCCTTCGCCTCTATAATCATGGCATTATAACACCAAATAAAAAAAAAGTATCTTGACAGACATAGTAAAATGACCAGCTGGATACTCATTCAGTTAATAAGACATTTTAAAATTCTTTGGCGACAATCTCTATTCCGTAGGACTGTTTGACCATTGATTTTAATAGATGCTTACGTTGACAGTTTAAGGGTGGACCATTAATTTCAAGGTTTTATTTTCTTTAATTTAATGCATTTGTAACACATATGTATTATATAGAAATAATAGTTTTCTGCTCTACGCTAAAATTTCCCTATACCAAATCTAACAATTCTCCGTGCGCGCAATATGTTTAAAAAGGGATACAAAGTTTTCTCTTTAAGTATTAATATATAAATTATAGCAGATATCACAAGTAAAGGAAAAAAATATAAAATAAAATGAACTGTATCCAGATATTCTCTATTCTAACAGCGGTAATATATACAGTCATCAAATTTAACATGAAAATACATATTCTATAGTAAAATAAGAAATATCTGACCGGCCAAGATTGAGTCGAGATTTTTTTTTATGTTATAAGAATAGCACGCCATATCATTGTCACATAATGTTAATTGGTCACTGCACGTCGTGGATACCCGTATCTAACTTGAACAGGAGTGAAGTCTTATCTGAGATCGTTCGTATATGCGTCCCTCCACTTACGGTCTAAGATGGTAACTTGGTATTTCGGTTAGAGCTGTGGTGTCGAGATACAACGAGGTGACCATCTTAATCCACACGAGTAGCGAAGGATTCACGTACGCCCTCAGATAGGACATTAGAGCTTTGAGGTTAGATGTGGGCGTCCATGGACTGCAATGACCACTTAATATCAAGAATTTTGCATGGACATTTGTTACTCTCCCAACAACAAAAAAACAAATCAACTCTTCTAAGTTTAAATCTTGGACCATAAAAGGGAACATCTACATATTTTACGTAGAACTCCCACTTCAAGATTTCGCAGGAATATAAATCGAATATCTCAACATTCAAATGGGGATATTACGCAGTCTAAAGCGGTTCATGATTTCGCCAACTTCGATCGACATCTAGGAGAGACCACTTTCCGAGAAAATGTAGTCGGCCGCAGTTGTAAGTTTAAGACGATTATAGTAAATTCAAATATAATATTGTAAATGACGTAAATAATATGAAAGGGTAATAGATAATATGTTGCCATAAGATTTTTGCAGAACTAAATCATAAGGGGAACCGTGGGGGAATCGTGGCGATGGTTGTGGTATGTTAGTAATAATATATTGAAGCGGTGATAGCCTAGAGGTTAAGATTCTGGTCTTTCACGTCGTGTTCGAGGATCGAATCCCGTATGCATCTGTGATTTTTCGAAGTTATGTGAGTATTTACAAATTAAATATGCTCTTCCATAAAAAAAAATCATACATATATCGGTCGCGGATTGTGCGAATTAGTTTTATCCTAACTTTATGAACCTACTCAAAATAACGTCTGGTATTATTTATTGATCAATTAAATCAAATCGGAATAAAAGTGTTTGTCGATGAATTAATACATAGCTAATGTGCGTATGTATACAATGCCCTTTGTCAGTCCGGATGTTATCTTAGAAATATTATTTAAGGGATTTTGTATTAAAAACTTTAAGGAACTCATAGCGAAAAAAAATCGATCCAAGGATTCTTTAATCATGCAATTTATTCTAAGAAAATCAAGAAAAGATTTAATTTATTTTACTTGTATTTACAAAATATGCTCATGTGAAGGTATGAGACGTTTACTAATACCCAAAAACACGGTTCAATTAGAATAGAAAATGATCTTTGACATCTACAAATTGGAGCATTTAATTGTAATACCGCGCAAAATCACCAGCCAAAATGGAGATAAATTGTCAGCCCATATCAGGCTCTCGACTCGCAAATAATTCACAAAAGCTTAAAACTACGACTAGGAAGGACTTTGAACAAGGATTATTAAACTAAATAGACTGCTAATGCAAGACATTTTCTGTTGTCATATCAGTCAAATAGATCACATGTGAGACCAATGAGAAATATTGTTCTCATTGTATCATTATCATTAATCGTTTTCTGTCCCATTGCTGGGTTTAGGTCTCGCCTCAGAATGGAAAAAGTTAGGCCATAGTCCACCACGCTGACCCAATGCCCATTGGCAGACTTTAAACATTTTTCAGAACTTCATCAGAACTGGAAGACGTGTAGGTTTATTCACCATTTTTTCGTTCACCGTTAAAACCGGTAATAGTTATTTCTAATACACATCTTCGAAACATCAGAGACGCCCTTGGAAATCAAACCCTGGACCCACAGCGTGAGAAGCCGGAATCTACTTATTTGTATAGTCTAATTATACGCTAAATTATGCGATGCGGATGCGTTTACACTATGCCACGGACATACGCGTAAAGATTTACCACAAATAAGCAATTATACATAAGTTTTTTTTAAATTAGGCCTCTATTTAATTACTTCGTCTATGGCGCGAATGCCTCCATTATTCTGAAATACGAAGCACACTTCGAATCTGTCGGCGTAACTTCCAGGGTTGCACAATTTAGTGAATGCATCCCTAACCGTTCAACTATTGAGCGCGCCCTGAAATTTTCATACCCTAAGTGCCTTTTCGCGTGGCCGTTAAAGATAAACTAGAGAATTGCATAGAAATAGGTAAAGTTTGAGGTTGACCTTAATAACGTGAGATGTTTAGCGGCATGCTAATGTACAATTACTTGGAATTTTGATACATATATACTTCTGAAGTTTAGAAAATGGTAGATGTTAGGTATAAATTGTAGAACTAGAACTATAGTTCGACAGGGAAGTACCATCGCGGCCCTTCTAATCGGCCGGACGTGTGTGGTTATTGGTTACACTTACAAACGAAGTGACCATCTTTGTCCTCAGCAGAAACGCATCTGCGTTCGGTAGTAGTTTGAAGTTAGATAGCTCCACGTGTTCCAGAGAAAAAGGGACTTGACAGATGGACAACGAAGTGACCCTACAAGGGTTCCTTTTTTGCTACTGAGGTAAGGATCCCTAAATCTAACTCTAAAAATGGTTTAAGAAAGTTCTTTAATAAATCTTTAATAAGCCGTCGACAAGCTTTAAGTCCGCTTCATGTTTTTAACGAAATCAAATATTTCACAGATAACCGACCGCTTAGGACCAATCAGTTTATAAGAAATACTTTCTTACTAAGATCTGTCCGATTTTACAGAACGCATATACTTTTCGTGATTGGAAGCCCACGGAATGTGACGTGGAGTTACACTTCGTAGAGAACAGGGTTTCTGTCAGAAGTTGCTTACACAGATGTCGTTACTCCTGAGGACTAAGATGGAACGTTACAGAAAAGTTGAGTCTGCCTTACTACACTCTTTAAACAAAAACACAACAGTGCTGCGATAAAGTAAAAATATATGTGATATGTCA
>DWKL01003088.1:0-11892 GCA_018249415.1 Phareas burnsi | reverse complement strand
ATGCACTTGGGTAAACAACTTTCTGTCCGAACGAAATATCAAGGTCGTTGTCGACGGACGCTGTTTAGACACGAAGCTCATTAATGCTGGTGTGCCCCAAAGGTCTGTTGTTCTATTCACGCTGTTCATTCTGCATATCATTGATATGTTGCTACAATCCAGCAACATTAATTGCTATGTGGATGCACGGAAGATGCGCTTTACACAGGTCCAACAAACGCCTCCCAGACCCTCGTGGCAGAAAGCAGAACCCGGCTTGTGTCTGAAATCGAAGATTCTCTGGAGCGAGTTTCGGAATGAGGTCGACACAACCTTGTTGATCTCAGACACAAGTTTGCGCGTTTACTGCTAAAAAAAACCATTCATCGTAGCGCCATGTTTTCTGGGCAATTCGCTCACCATCGCTAAAATCATTGGGATCCTGGGAGTTAACATCTCCTGTGAGGTGCACTACCTGGGTCATTTGGAAGTTACAGCTTAGCTGGCATCAACGAAGCTGGGCGTCCTGAACAGAGCCAAACGGTACTTCTCTGGGGGGGCCACTTCTTTTGCTGTATAAAGCTCGGGTGTGGCTTCACATGGAGTACTGTTCTGGGGAACTATTTGGCTTTGTTGCCTTCGTAAGACTTTCTCCATCGCACCACTCGCCGAACGATGAGGTTCCATCCATACCAACTGGACTCGTGGCGGTCCTCCACGATTCGGTTTGCGCGTTATTTTGTACTACGTACGTGCAAGATGTGGAATGAACTTCCTTCTAAGGTGTTTCAGGTACGCTATGACATAAGAATCTTCAAAAAGGTGCAAAAAGAGCTCTACTTCAAAGCCGGCGATGCATTGCTGACTCTTTTGGGGTTTCAAATGGTTATAGGCGACAGTAACAACTTCTTATCAGGTGACCCATCTACCTTATCGCTAGGTTAAGATAAAATTCGGTTTCTTCATCTCATCACATATCATCAAATCATCATCTCTATTGATTTCCGCACGCGCGCACCCCAACTGACGGGCGTAGAACAGTTAGCGTGAACGGTTGTTCTGCTTACATTAAGTTATTTAGTGTGCTATTTGCTGTACTAGAAAAGTGATCGTAGCAGAGTCCATACAATCACTCCATATTGAGACATTAACTACCTTTAAAAAATACGAAATAAGAACGCTAGTTCACTAGGCCCTAACCAAATTGGATACTGGAATGTAGGTGTAAGCTATGTTTTAATTTATCGCTTAATATTGAACTAAGTGAATTGATATTGTTCAATTATTTAGTACCCGAGATTCACGCGGACATTTAAAAAAAACCTCTTCTGTCGACCTCCGAACCCCCTTATAATTAAGACAAATTCATGAAAACCCGGAAGGATGGCAGCCTCAGTCGTGCCAGAAGTTGGTCGTATATGTATTGGTACTTCTGAGTAGTAGGTAAGTTGGAACGCCGTATGTAAGAGTGTTAGTGCTTTACCTCACTAACTTGCACACTTTCTCACCCAAACTTTGCACGGGAATTGTCCCGCATCGTAGTATTATTGTCACATTTCCTAAAACCTACACTAATAAATAGCCTACCAAATTCAAAAAGTTTTTTTCTAATTAAACTGGAACTATCCAGAGATTGGTGCAAACCAGTAGAGTAAACCTAATTCTTCTGCTTTATTATATTAGTATAGAGACCAGTGTCACATTTAATATTAATACAGTTAGTTACACGACGTGGTGACACATGTCTTAACGCGGGTTCTTGAATGGTTTGTTTACACTTGTCTACGTTAAAAATTTGAACAAATGTACCAATGTTCAACAAAGGGATATTAACAAAGAGCAAAAGAAACGAAGCCACGTATGAATATTTAATCCTATTTTCTCACTAAATCAACTTATTAACAAAAGTATACTTTAAAGAATGACGCACAAATCTTCTCCTGAAAAAAAGTATATATTTAGTGGTTCTCTAATGAGCACACTAACATTGCTAATGAGCACATTAACATTGCTAATGAGCACACTAACATTGACTAGCTTGATTATGAACGTGTTATTAGGCCTCCCTTATGTATACGATTATTTACTTTAGAGATGGTCAAGTAGTATCTCAGGTTTCAGTTAGCCGATTTTCATAAGATGTTGTTCTCTGCACATTTATGGTATATTATCTTGATTAGACTATTTTATGAGTGTGTACTGTTTTATTTTATTCATTATAAGAATTTTAGAATGTTTTGTGTCAAATGAGCCCACCTACATATAACCTAGTTTTGTTTCAATATTAAACCATAAAAACCGTTACTGTAACTTTTGTATTCAATATAATATAGGGTGTCACGTACATTTTTAGAGCAACAATTTAGGCATACATTATTTTCAGTGAACTTTAACTATGGACGCCGGGCACGCCTTGGAAGCCCTCAAAAGGACGACTTCTTACTACTGAGTTGGCGGATTTTATCATAACTTTATATTATTTACAATTATGTAGCCCATGTACCTTTTAAATTGTGAAATATTTGTTGAAATCGGTTGAGTAGTTTCAGAGATTACCCGTACATCCAAACTAACAAATATAATAATCCCTTTATAATATTAGTATAGATTAGGGTACAATTTTAAGAAACTGGTTATAACAATGCTTAAATATTGAAATATTTGCCAGCATAAAGATTTCTTCGATAAATAATAAAAGAGAAAAGCTGCATCAATTCAATATTTCCTCATTGGCTAAAAAAGGGTCTGACATCCAACATTCAATTAATTTTGTCGAAATATTAAATAATTATATTAGGAAAACTTGTAAATCGAAATATCGATATTAGTATTTATTATATTGATAAACTGACAAGAGGGACTCATTATCTGTAGACAAATTCATTGACCGCTGGAGCCGGTGGGCACAAGACCGTCCGGAGTAACTAGCAGACTTAAGGACTGATATTCATGTATAGAGTAAATTTTAATATTATAAATTTTCACAAATCCAAATCCAATCCACGAGTCCAAATGCCGTAACTGGTCACTGTGACCCGTAGACCTCTTTACTCAACACCAATTAGAATTGAAAACGAACTTGAGGTCGTTTACAGATGGGTTACTAATCTTTAGGCCTATGTTGGTTCGCCTCGAATAGTGTATCCTTTCCTTTAAACCAGAAAACAGCAGCTATTAAATCGGCTATTATGAGACAGAAATAAGTAAGCTGCAATCTTTTAACTAGTTGAAACCAGAAATTCAGTAATGAGTGAAGTTTGATTTTTTTTCAATTAAAAGAACTTGATATTGGGTAAAGTCGTAGCAGTAGTGAGTTCCGCTTGTCACCTTTTATTTATATTGATAATAAAGGCGCAGTGCGAGTAAGGCTGAAACAGATGCAGTGAAGTTATCACAATTGATTCACCTTTTAAATACGAGCAGATGATGAAAAATAATGTTTTATACAGGGTGCGCACGATGCCTGGTCTGGGTGGGTGTGTGTACTGCTTGTGGGAGTGTGCACTGGTGTGGTGGCCGGCGTGATCGACATCGGCGCTTCCTGGATGACCGACCTCAAGTTCGGCATATGCCCGCAGGCCTTCTGGTTCAATCGCGAGCAATGCTGTTGGTCCAGTGACGAAACCACTTTTGATCACGGCAACTGCTCCCAGGTATAGTACCTTATTACCTTATTATACTAGATTTTTCTTGTACGTTTGTATTACGGCAAGTTGAAATAGTAAGTTAAGCGTATTTTTTATTTTTCTAATTTGACCTGTAATTACTGTAAATGTTTTATTGGCTATTTAATTATTTTCAATAAAAAAAAACATTTTTAAAAATACAATTTTTTTTAATAGGGTTTGAGATAGTAATATTTTGCTTAAGTTACAATATAAGTCAAGTTGAAATCAAAGCTTACAAAGTCGCCAAATAGTATTTTGTTGATCTTAGATACAGTAACATGTTTATAAGGCCTAACACATCCCGGGTTCACATGTTGATTAATAACACATTAAAATAGAAAATTAAAGTTACAACGTGTTTTTGCCACTATTTCCACTGTTGTTGTGTTTTATTTCATGGAAATCAGGTCAGGCAGGTTTGGTGGATAACATTAAACGATCAGACTCCACGTTTCCTATATCAATGCTCTTCGAGTGCTCCAGACATACTATGACTTGGGGGAAGGTCGAAGTAGGGATAGATATTTTTACATGGTAATTAATTACGCACAAATTTTGTTACTGCTGTCGTGTGCAGACATTAAATAATTGTGGGCGTTGCCCGAGTAATAATGCTTATCTGCTTTATTACTTGAAGGCAAGTCTTATATCTTATGGAATAACTTGAAATATACTAATTTATACTCCTCAATAATAATTATTATAATACATTTGTTTGAGGAACAAGAGTTGTTATAATTAAAATGAACAATTGAACACATCTCGCTCATGTGCATCCGAGGAAGCGAGGATGTTTAATATAGTATTATGCATTCGTGACCAGTGGCTGACCTGGCCGCAAGTTTTCGGCGAGTCGCGCGACGGCGCCGGAGCCTACATCATCAGCTACCTGTTCTACATCGTGTGGGCGCTCGTATTCGCCGCGCTCTCCGCCTCGCTCGTCCGCATGTTTGCGCCTTATGCTTGCGGTTCTGGTGGGTTCATCTCGTGTGCTATTACAGGCTCCAAAAGCTTTGTGTATACATATAATAGTAGCATTTTGGAGCAAATATATCTCTATTTATTAGTAAATATGAACTCTTTATAGCTAACACGATACACCAGTTAATGCTATAGTAGGAATAATGCAATATGTGCCGTATGAAGGATGCGAGATTGATCTGAAATATTGGTTACATCCGGCAGAGATTGCATGAATGCTAGCGCAAGGCACATCCTAATTGGATCGTCAGTACAAATAGATATTTATAGATTCTTCAGAGTGGCGCGCATATCGTGGAGACTCCGATACGACAGTCACGCGGCTGTGCGACTCCTTTACTCACACAGTGCCAAATTAAGAATATATGCACATTATATATATATTATATGGACTAAAGTTCAACAAGAAGCAAACCGCGATTGTCATCTAGCCTAGCTTTCATTGATAATAAAAAAATCCACCTGGTCCAATATGGAAATAACTGGTCTATGTTCTGCTTTGAACACAAATATATACGTGTTTTAACAAATATAATAGCTTTGTAATGTTATGAGAATATTTAAATTCAAATAAGCGATAATAACACCCTATGAAAAAGTAATACAAGTTCGCCAACTAAAAAAGCTAATATAATTACTTTAACGAAAAAATAATTATGCCCATAAATTGCATTACACAACATTCATATGTAATAGAAGATTGACTTACCGGTATCAGCATGAGGACAGGTATTCCCTGGAATTTATTTGCTCGATTTAAAACTAATAATGACTTACAATACTTATCTATCAGATTGTTTACTGTATTATTATTTTAAAGAATATTACTCAAATATTATGTACCAGGTACCAATATTTATAACAGATTATAATAGAGTGAAAGATAAAAAGATGTGCAATATTAGATATTAAATATCACTAGCTTTAATGGTGAAGAAAAACATCGCGCACTTAGACGTGAGTTCATCCTGAGAACATCATGGAGAAACCTACATGCTTGAGGGTTCTCAACTGCTCATAGGGCCATAAAATCTACCAATCCACACATGGCTAGCGTGGTGGTCTATGGCCTGACTCTTCTTATCCTGAGAGGAGACTTGTGCCCAGCAATTGCTTAGCAAGGAATTGATGATGAAACAATATGTTGAGATAATTTTATTTTCAGGTATTCCGGAGATCAAGACTATTCTGAGTGGATTCATCATCCGGGGCTACCTGGGAAAGTGGACTCTTATCATTAAAGTTGTGGGGTTGATTCTCTCTGTGTCTTCAGGCCTATCCCTTGGCAAAGAAGGCCCGATGGTCCATATTGCTAGTTGCTTAGGTAAGCCCATATAAGTTATAGCAGATCCTGTATTATGTTAAAATTAACAAGGAATGACTAATTAAAAGCTACCTTTGAAACAAAACAAGTCATTATTTAGTGTTTAATATAAATAAAAGTGTAAACTCACCAAATTGTAGGCATACATTTTAGCAGCTTGAAAAATAAATGAATAATTATTTCAAAAACACAATAATATAATTACTTAGAATTACAAGTATATTTATATATTTATTTCAAATTTTGCTGTATGTGGTACAAAAGGTGGACTTAACGCTGAAACATTTTCTTCCCCTGAACTGTAAGACTAAGGAGAAAACATGAATGGGGGATTTAAAATATTAAATAAAATGTTCTTAATTCAAAACACGCAATATAACAAAATATACTGTGGATAAAACTATAAATTTCATTGTATTCACATATCATGTGAATATGAGTATTACGTCTTTATACGAATGTATATTATTAATCCATAACATTTAGTAGCAATAACTTCGCAATTAAATGCAAAAGTGTTAGTCCAATTTTAATTTTCTGTACAAAAAATGGGTGCTACCTAAGCAGTGGAACCCTTTATCACTTTTACATTTCCCTTTGTTAATCCTTTTATAACAAATGGTTATTATGTCACAGGCAACATCCTGTCATATTTATTCCCGAAGTACGGCCGCAACGAAGCCAAAAAGCGCGAGATATTGTCGGCCGCTGCAGCCGCCGGTGTCTCCGTGGCTTTCGGCGCCCCCATCGGAGGGGTGCTTTTCAGTCTCGAGGAGGTTCGTCATTACAAATATTACAAACCAAACATTTTAATTTAAATTTACCAACTACCTACAATATTTATGGTAATAATAATTTATGTTGTCATGCCACTAGACGGCTCTACGGTTTTAACGTTTTCTACGACTACCAGTTGGACCAGTACCTCGAGTTATATAAATGGCCTAGTACAGAAAATTATGCCTGGTCGAAGCTTTCGACGAATATCCGAGCAGAGGTCAATACATGACATTTCGTTTTCGGAAACCAGCTGATGTTGGAGATGAGTTTTATGAAGAGTAGCAAATGAGCGTGCAGGCCATCTGAGCTCAAGTGCTCACTGCAGCCCATGTACACTCGCATCTAACCTCAAACAGGGCTCAAGTCCCATTTGAAGTGGTACGTAGATGTGTTACCACTCTTGAGGACTGAGATGGTCGCCTTGCGATAAGTGTATCCGACAACTGCGTCTCTCCGAATGAAACACAGGAATTGCTTGATGGTTAATTATGAGAGCGGCGGCGGTACCTCCCCAAACAAACTATACTTCTAGAGCTATAACCTAATCGTGACTCGTTTTCGACGTATTTATAGTCACTATTTATTATTTTACCTAAAAGATAATGGGAACTGTTCCTTAATACCTTTTGTCGATTTTCGCTCCCGATAAGGGGTGTGTTCTTCCCTCTTCAATAGATGAATCTGTAAAAAAAAATACTATTATAATAATCAGTATATTAGAAATTGTTGGTTTCATTTATGAAGGAAAGACCTAAATCAGATTAAACTTGATATTTGTTTTTATAACGTTTGTTGTTGATGAATTTTGTGAATGTGTTGTAATCGAAATATAAGTAATAAACATTCAGAATAATGTTTATTACTTATATTGAAGAGCTTATTAAAGTGTGTAAAATAATACTTTTAACTTAGGCATAGATTTCTATAGCCTTAATATTATAATAAACAAAATAAGCTGCAGGTTTTTTTAATAATAATGGTCTAATGATTTGATCTCCCTTCCAAGCTCGCGCCTACGCTTGTTTTGAGTGGGCACTAACGCTTTGAGTTTTGTAAATAATCGAGAGCAAAATAAAAACATACTTTAAATATGGGAAGGTCTATAGGATGTAATGAAAATGTTACACCTAACTAGGGGTAGAATTTTATTGCTCAGTAGCTGACATGTGAGTCGCATGTGACGACGGCGCGCGCTAACTCCGATTGCATCGTTGTCTGATAAAATTGAGAAACTAATTGCCCTATTTCCAACTACGAAAACAAAATTTAATGTTCCAATTTAATATATTTTTTTGTCCTCAGGTTTCGTACTACTTTCCACTAAAGACACTATGGCGGTCATTCTTCTGTGCGCTAATCGCCGCGTTTATCCTTCGCTCTATCAATCCCTTTGGCAATGAGCACTCCGTTCTCTTTTTCGTCGAATATAACAAACCGTGGATCTTCTTTGAGCTCATTCCTTTTGTGGGGCTCGGGATTATAGGGGTGAGTCATTCAATGATAAAGCTCGATTCCAAAACTATTCTAATTTAGTCAATCGACGTATATTCAGCCGTGCTTTTAATAAAGCACCCACGATCCATCCGTTAACTAATAGTCTGTTGGCAGGGTTGCATCGCTACCATTTTTATAAAGGCGAACATCTACTGGTGCCGGTACCGCAAATATTCGAAGCTGGGCCAATACCCCGTGACCGAGGTACTAGTGGTGACTCTGATCACCGCTATCATTGCCTATCCGAACCCCTATACGCGCATGAACACCAGCCAACTTATCTACTTGCTGTTCAACCAGTGCGGCATATCTAATTTAGATCCGCTGTGGTAAGTTTTCATCATTAATTTTTTAGCTTCTATTTGAACTCTCTGCTTCACTGACGTGGTTAAAATAATTTAAAAATTACCGATAACAGATATGTAACCAAAAAATTTAATTCTTCAATGGTATGAAAAAACTGGTTACATATTAAATCAATCTTAAGTATGGAATTTAAAAATTATCAATGAAAATAATAAAATTTCAACAAAAGTTTGTCGATACCTTCATGTATAATATGCATTTAGATATTTACAACTGTATTTTAAAACATCGAGTCATTATTTGTAATAATAACTATCTCAACAAACCCGCAAAGGGCCTTTATAATAAAAAAACCTTTACACTAATGGCACCAACAATGAATGTCCCACGATTACACCAGGAGTCAGTGACATATATGTGACAAATTGTTATATAACTGACTTGAGTTGATTATTAGTGCCAGCATCCCTGTAGAAGCTCTAGGGCAACTGCCCGATAATAGATTTTTTCACAGGGATACAATCTGTCAATAAGAGGCCTCAGTGCAGTGTAAGTTACAAGGATCCACTCAAATCATCTGTAACTCATTTGAATATCTCACCATCCTAATTTTTCGAGAAAAAAATAAAAAATATAATTTTGCTTGCAGTGACTACAACCGCAACTTTACGCACGTGAACTCCGCTATAGAGAGGGCTGCAGCAGGTCCGGACGTGTACCGCGCCATCTGGCTGCTGATATTGGCTCTTGTGCTCAAGTTGGTGATGACCATTTTCACCTTTGGTATCAAGGTGCCGTGTGGACTGTTCATCCCGAGTCTTGCACTTGGTGCTATCGCTGGTCGCATAGTTGGCATTGGTGAGTTCCGAAATTAATTCTTATTCCATAACACACATGTATAGCTATTTTTTTTTCATATATTTATGGTGACTACCATAACATTAATTTAGAACCATGAAAAACCATATCGTAGAAAAAATTCGAGCCTTGTGTCACAATTTTTGTATCACACTAATAATGACAACAAACGCTAAATCAAGGATAATTCTGCATAATATGTCAAATGTCAAATTTGCTAAAAAACCTTCTAGTATACTAATAAAATTCGTTTCACGTCAAATACTATGCATCACGTGGGTTAGTTATACACGGAATGACAAAAGTGGCAAAGATAGATTTTAAAAGAATGAAATAGGCGAGTTAGAAGAGAGCTTCATCATTCTGCATTGGGTGACATAGGTTTATATGATAAGATGTTAAAATGGATAGTTATACGAGATAGTAAAATCAAACCAACATTAAAATACCTTATTTTATTACAATATATATATACATAGAAAAATATATGTTTACTATACAATCATTTTTTATATTTGTTTTATATACATGGCACTGTTCCCAGGCGTAGAGCAATTGGCGTTCAAATACTCAAAGATTTGGTTATTTTCGAGCGAGTGCTCCACTGGCGACGACTGCATCACTCCCGGCTTGTACGCAATGGTTGGTGCGGCGGCTGTGCTTGGCGGTGTTACTCGGATGACTGGTAAATTATATGTAAAATGGTAATCCATATCGTGGCCACATTTTTATACCTCAATGCAGATTTGCAAATCTTATCTTTACCATTTCATTATAACATATAATATTACATTCATAATATTAAAAACTTAAGTAAGCTATAAGAAAATATTGTCATTGAAAACATAACTTTCTGAGTATGCATTAGTAAATGTGTAATCAGTAAATGTAAAATTTTCTTTCTATGACCGCCACGGAAGAAGAAATGGCGTTTTAAGTCTTGCAATATTATTAAAACACATTAAAGAGCATTTTTTTATCCTACAGTGTCATTGGTGGTCATTATGTTTGAACTGACTGGCGGGGTACGATATATTGTACCACTGATGGCCGCCGCGATGGCGTCTAAGTGGGTTGGCGATGCGCTCGGTCGACAGGGCATCTACGACGCGCACATTGCGCTAAACGGCTACCCCTTCCTCGACAGCAAGGACGAATTCCAGCATACCTCGCTCGCCGCTGATGTTATGCAGCCCAAGTAAGTGCACACACTTCATAGTTACAATTATTACAACTATCTGAATGTGATAGATTTCTTTATTTATTCCACTACTAAATTATCGCCCCATACCCAATATTGCAGTGCGACAGTAATGCTGAAATTGCCTATCCCAATTGAAAGTTGGTACAATTTTTTGTAGCTCGACTCCTAAGATAACACTGCAACACCTATTCCTGTTTTATAACAACAGTGTTAAACACTTCATATTTTAGTTTAATGTGTATGATAAGGGAGAATCTTTTAAACAAGGCGTTCCAACTCTCAGGGATAACAACACATCCATGACCGATCTCACTAACTAGTAGGACTTGAATATTGAGTTTAACACAAAAATGTTACTAATTACCACAAAGTAGACTGCATGCATGTTTAAAGATCATCATAAGAACTGAATTAAAAAAAATATTTGGGACAGTTTATTTGTATTTGTATTGGTATTCCAACAGCTTAAATATGTCCTATAGGCCTGGGTTTCTGCATGCAACTGTGAAGACTAATATACTCTACATTATTATTTCTGTGAGGATAGTAGAGGGCCGATCCATGCTGGGCCAGTTTCTCTTTTTTGCATTATCGTTTCTGACGCTATTGCTCTGCAGCCTTCTTGCGAAACACAATACCATTTATATACACCATAATAATGCAAACAAATTCTGGCTAATAATATAGAAATTGGTGTCGCTTAGGTTAGTAGTTCTAGATAATACTCTTCTTTACTACTCTGGATTGTGATCATTACTCTTCTAATTTTCAGAGGAGATCTGTGCCCAGCAATGGGAAAATGATGTGTTGACAATGATAAAATCATTATTTATGCTTCGCCTTATCATGTTGAATCTTATAACATTAATGTATCTTGTAAAATAACAAAACATTAAATCTACATGATTCTGAAGCTGTGAGATAATGAAGTAATAACAATTCTCGAAAATACTGCTTAGTTTATGATGTCACTATTAAGAGTATTTGGAAAATATACATAATAAAAATCTTCCTGAATTTGTGTCCTGTGGTGATGTTCATTTAAAATAAACTTACAAACATTCAAATATTATCATTACATTATAAATTGTTCTGACATGTGTTGCTATGCATTAGTTATATTTCCTTCAATTGTCGTTTCTTAACCTATACAAATCTAATGCTGAGCGTTCTTTACTGTACAGTATATTACTCTGTATTGCATATATTTTGAAGGAAGGTACGGTGAAGGAAAACATCGTGAGGAAACCTGCATACTTAAAAGTTCTTTGTAAAGTTCTTGAAAGTGTGTGAAGTCT
>DWKL01003087.1:0-11894 GCA_018249415.1 Phareas burnsi | reverse complement strand
ACACTGAATAAATAAGTATCAATGGTTACAATTATAATATATTAATTATTTGAGATTTTATTTTTATCTTTATCATCAATCTATGGGTGATTATGAAAAATCTAAGGAATTCTTTCGCGACATAGTCATACATAGAAAGTAGAATTATTTTAATTTACAAATTTTACCTTTATTATTATCATATAATATGGCCATATTGTTTCCAAAAGTTTTCGGCGTATGTTGTTCCATTAAATAACTGAAAAGCCATTAGAAACTTTTGTTCAGAACATTCACAAACAAATTATTCCGCCCGAACCGAACTTTTGTTTTATATCATGGCCCGTGTTGGTAAATCAGCGGAAAGTGACACACATACAATAAATGTTGAGCGTCTTTTTAATCAAATACAAATATTCAAAATCCTGGCTGCAGAAACCCTAAACTTACCTGCCTTTAAAGGTAAGCTGAGGGGACCTAGCGAAACCAGGAACCGTTCGGGCGAGCATCACCCTGTAATGCTATTAGTTCTTCATGGGTCTTCATCAACCCACTACTGTCCCATTGCTGGGCACTGATTTTCTCGAAGAAAAAGAAGGTTTAAACCACAATCCACAACGCTAAACAAGTGCGACTCGATAAATTTCACACATCTTTAAGAATTTTACGAAGAACTTTCAGGTATATAGGTTTTTTATTTCACTATTAAAACAATGACCATTGATTTCTAATACATAACTTACTAAATTCAGAAATATATGCCCCGGAAACTTATCGCTAGGATATCACTTCCTTACTTTATTTAACGCCTATGTTTTTTTTTCAAACGTGTATTTGCCGTTGACCCTAGCGACCTTTATAGTTACGCCGAGCTTAGTAACGAGCTCGGATAAGGCTCAGCTGGGTTTAGTTGGCATTTTTTTTATAAATTTAACGAGTAATAATCACAACAATTTGTCAATAAACAGTGTTAAATAAAATAACGAAATTCTACGCTTCATGAAGTTCATAAATAAAATTATATTTCGTAAACAAATAAAATTACATATTGATAATGTTGAATTAAGAGCAGTGATAGCCTAGTGGTTAAGATTCCGGCCCCTCAAGCTAAGTGGCTGGGGTTCGAACCCCGCACGGACCTCTAATTATCCCTCGCTTTAACGGTGAAGGAGAACATCCTGAGGAAACCTGCATGCCTGATAGTTTTCTGTAAAGTTCTTGAAGTTGTGTGAAGTCTATCAATCCGCACTTGGCCAGCGTGGTGGACAATGGCCTAACCCTCATTCTATGAGGAGACCCGTGCCCAGCAGTGGAATATTAAGGAGTCGATGATGATGATGATCAAGTACCTGTAAATATATAGTAAGTTGAAACAAACAAACACCAGTTTTTAGTAAGAATATTTTTATTATTCTCTTTAATACACTATCCCTTTACGAGTGGGTAAATTCTATTACAGGAATAATAGGCGACAAGGCCTTGCGTCCAGCGGCCGTTACTACGAGTTAGGGAGAACCGACGGTCGCAATATAATAAACTATGTTGACGCTATGTGCGAACATTTTACGGGCTACAGTTGAATTGGATTGTGGAGTCTCACTTGGAATCTCTTGTGACTTTTGTAATTCAGGTGTGGCTTAATGGCTGTTACCCAGAGAACTATTTCGTGCCATCAACGTAGCTATTGACGGTGAAAAGTTTATCTATGAGAATATAATTAGTAAACATGTTTGATAATAATAGTAATAACCATAGTTTAAATAATAATAAATTGTCAGTACTTAAATACGATTATGTAGCACGTTATGTAGAAAGTAGCAAGGCGAAACGAGCACAGGTTGCCCCCCGACAAGTTGGACTGATGACTTGAAGAAGACAGCGGGTAGCTGTTGGATTCAGAAAGCACAGGACCGGTTGGAATGGCGCCGGTTAAGGGAGGCCTATGTCCAGCAGTGGACTTTAAAAGGCTGATGGATGGGTGGATGTAAAGTAGCAAAAGCTTTCACGGAAAACTGTATTCTTTACTACAGAAAATACCAGACTATTAAGCAAGGGTTGTATAAAAAAGTATATTACAAAATAAATGATAACTTATACTATAAGAACGCATGGTCATTTAGACCATAGCTCCAGCTGCACTTGCACCATTCATTTAGATAAATTTAAACTGATAACGAAAATTTTTATAGGAAAGATACAATACAATACAAAACACTTTATTGCACACCAAATGAAAAAACTTACACAAAGATAACATACATTACATAAAGATGTGTTAGGTAGTTTCATTTGCAACTTCTTCTCCAAAAACAAAACATGTTGCGAAACGGTGGTACTTCTTTGATATTCAAAAATAATTTTATGCAAAATTAATTTTGAATAAAAAATATTTTGATTTGATTTTGTGTTAAAGTTAAAAGGTCATATATAATGTTTCACAGCCAACAGCTCAACTCAAAAAGTTACATTTTCATACCACGATCTTCGTTTGCATATCCTAAAGTATACACAGCTTAGTGCCTTATATACTTACCTGCCGGCGTTATAAATATACGTCACTTCGTGTGTTCGGTCGTTTCTTTGAAGTTAATTGTCACTTTAACATTTTTGAGCGTCGGAATGTATGTTAGCTTAACAGTCAGTTACGAATTCTATAATTGATTAAAAGTAAATTTTAGCCAGAGGCCTTGTGTGCAGTTTAAAGACTGAACGATCTAAAACTAAGCCGAATCAATGCCGATCTTTAGTTGCGCAGCGTTGTGGAACAATCCAAATTTTGGGAGAATCCACATCCAACATTTATAGCCCGTTGATAAAAAGAGAAAATGGCTATTGTATATATTATTAGTATCTTCTTTATTATTATAGTATTTTTACAGCACAAATTAATATAGCATTAATCTGCACTGTAAAGCCGCTTTTATATAACGGGGTGTAGCTACTGTTTTCGGTCATTGTCGGTAATTGTGGTCAAGTCCAATAACTCTCATTAAACAGGGCTGTAGTGAAAATGTGGCTCGGATAAATTCCACATACAAGCATAATAGCTGACGTTGGGTTCGCAGACCGTTAAAACACAGTTTAGTTCCTACCACTGTAATAAAAACAATCGTATATGTGATCCACCTAAACTGGAATTGTCTAAGTGTTCCCCAACGTGCTATTGGTTGTGTCCTGGTTATGTGACTCGTTTTTGTTTAAATAAATGTTTTTGTTCCTTTTTTAAATTTAACAAGTTGCAAACGAGCGGGCCACCTGATGTTAAATGGTCAAGCTGCCCATGGATACCCAAACTTCAAACACAGCTGAAGTTCTATCTGTGGTCGTACATAAATGCGTCAGTACTCCTCAGGGCTAAGATGGTCACGTCGCTGTAAGTGTTCCTGCAACCGCACTTCTCCAACTGAAACACAAGAATTGTTTCATGGCGAATTATGAGGGCGGTACTTCCCCGGATGAACTGTAGTTCTACCACCGATCAATTCTCTGCATATCAGTGGTACACATACGTTTTTAACAAATAATTAAAATATAGTTTAAAAACGTAAAAGAACACTTATAATAAAAAAATAAAAAATATATCAATCTTTATCCACAGGACATTGAATAATTAATCACAAGCGTAGCCCCTATTTCTTAGAGGAACGTCCTTTGACCCTGTCGTTTTTTTGTGACGGTATTCATGTGCATAATAAAATTTTAAAGTAGCTTAACTTCAATAGGTACTGCAGAAAAAAGGAATCTTCTGGATTTTATTCGATATTCGGTGCCTTATCTATTGTTCATATTATTAAAGGTTTTGTCTTTAGACAAGTCTTAAGATTTCTAAAAGTACTGACATCTTTTGTAAAAGAAAACAAAGACGGCTTTGGCTCCCTTTAAGAAGTTTTATGCTTTTCTTATCTGTTGTTAAGAATTCAAAAGAGAACGAAACGAAACAGTTGAATGATAAAGTATTTCGGCGTTGAATATTTATAAAATAAACATTTAAATTTAAATGCAATGGAATGATGAAATTTAAATGAGGCGTTTGAAAGACCGTGAAAAAGAGCAAGCTTAATAGGCAAATAAAATGTAGTTTCACCGCGTTAACAGCTCGAACGAGGTCTGGAATTAATTTAATAAGCGCTTCATTCGTTTATCTGGAGAGCCATTGACAAAATTACCGTTCCAGCTGTCGGGTCTCGCACTTCAATCTTTTATGAATATCCCCAATTATCTTCAGCGTAGATTTTCTGACTTTTCTCGAAATTCAATCAACTGTGTTTCTTTGGAGGTAGTCTTTGGAATGGATTTGATTCATCCTACTCATCCGTCAATCAGTCTCGCTCAGTATTATGTTCGAAGAAAACATCGTGAAAAATAATGCTATAATATCAACTGGCGTTACTCTAAAAAGCGGTCATGTGCGTGTAGGATTACGCATAGTAAAGGGTTCCATAGTCGAATGTTCACTGCTATATTTCAAAGTTGACAAATAAAATTTAAAGTGAAGATAATAAGAAGAATAAAATTTTGCGTTTAACCGAAAATATGCCGTATCTCAAAACTACATATAATCTTTTATTCAAACCAATTATCGTTGAAATTGTTTTAGTTACTTGTGTGCAGGCGACAGAGTGTGCAGGCCACTTGATGTTAAATGGTCATTGCAACCCATGGACACCTCCGTCTAATCTCAAAAAGTACTAAAGTCCTATTTGAGGACGTACTCAGACGCGTTGCTTTGAGGTCGAAGATAATCGCCTCGCTATAAGTTTACCCGGAAACCGCACTTTTCCAACCGAAACAAGAATTTCTTCAGGGCGGGTTATATGGGTGGAGGTGGTACCTTCTCAGACAAACACATTTTACCACCTATTACAATTTATTTTAAGATAATAGAATTCGTTGTGGTTAAGTTGCTGTGGTGTACTGCCGTACGTTTTTATCCTTACAAGAGGATTGTAAAGCTGTTGCATCCTGGATTATAGGATATAGCAAGGTAAACTTAAATGAGTCGTTTCGACTTAGTTCTTAGGGGTATCTGCCTATCTGCGATCGACCTCGATCGAACGAGAGCTCCGTCATAGTGCTGTTGGAAGAGATTTCATTTTGAAGTAACCAGTCCTTTGTACTACGTTTACTTTAGTTTAGTTCGTTTAGATTTCAAAACATTGTATTACGTAAGCACAGACATAGCGACAGGCGATGCTAGTCTGAATTATCCGAATTAAAAGGTTATTAACATCTATCACGCACCAAGAGCGTGAAATCCTTTTTATGGGATTTTACATAAGCACCTAACTATTATTAGGTAGATGCATCATCGACTTTCAAGGACAGGCGAAAGGTGATAGTGTTTTATTTTGTCCGGGGAGGTGCCACTGCCGCCTTATTTCACCGTGAAGCATTTCTGTGTTTCGTCTGGAGAGGAGTGGTTGCTAGATATACTTACCGCGAGGCGACCATCTTAGTCGTCAGGAGGAGTGACGCATCTATGTACGACCTTAGATATGCTTCAGTTCTCTTTGAAGTTAACGTGGGTGTCTATGGGCTGCAGTGACCACTTGACATCAGGTGGCATTCTCATTTCCTACTACTACTTCAAACATGAAAAAGCAGTGATATGTTGTGATAGCTTTGTGGTTAAGATTCCGGTCTCTCACACTGGGTGTCCGGGGTCGAACCCGCACGCACCTCTGATTTTTCGAAGCTATGTGCGTATTAGAAATTAATTATCACTTGCTTTAACGGTGAAGGAAAACATCATGAGGGAATCTACACGTCTGAGAGTTCTTTATAAATTTCTCGAAGGTGTGTGAAGTCTACTAATCCGCACTTAGCTAGCGTGATGGATTATGGCCTCACTCTTCTGTTGATGAAACATAAAAAAGGCGACTTAATTTGAAGAATCCTGTATTAAAATGTTCAATGACGGGAAAGTCTGTAGCTTCCACTAGAGGAAGCCTTTTCGGAAGGCTCCGCAACTGCATGTGCGAGTTGGTAATAATAGCGCTAGCTTCAAGGGGACGTTTAGCAAAATAGCGCGACTATACTGTGTCGTGTGGTCATCGAACGTTTCATTTATACTAACAACGAAGATGGACCTTCTAATACCAAACGCGGGTACATTCATACTTATAGTACCCTCAATATTTGCTAAGATACCTCTTAAACCTCTTAAAGCTAGACATCTTAATGTCAAGTGTCAGCCAATAGAATCCTTTGCTAAACAGGTTGGTAGTTTGATATTTGGTAAAACACTTTACTGTTCGAGCCTGGACACACCATTTGCCACTATTTCTGTTTTGTAAGAGTAGAGCTAAATGCAATTGTGTTCTGATTTGGTAGGTGTAGTCAGGAAGAGACACTTGGGCGAAGTATATCAACTTAGTTATGAGGAGCAACGCATTGGTGACCGATCTCAAGTACCACAACGACCTCAAGAAACCTACTCCTGTTTGAGGTGGTTTATAGAGGCCCATTGACAGCAGTTTTTAAATCTCCAGTCTTACAAGGATTCTTTGTTTCGTAGGAGCTACGGCACACAACACTACGGCAACGAAATAAAAAATGCCAAAGTTTATATAAATATTTAAACGAGAACGTAATATCTGGATTACGTTAATAAATCTTTATCATTCAAATATTTGTTTACCGGAAATCAAGTCAAGATCTTCTGACTCCATATTTATTATATTTCATTTGTTACATTCGACTCAATCACACTAGGTTGATGAATCTAGACAGAGTCGCGCTGAATTCTAGTAATCCATAATTAATTATATATTTCTTATAAATATGATGATGAGACAATTTTTAAAAATAGGCTTTAATAAACATCTTTAAATATGATATAAAATACCTATCAAGCTTTATACTTAAGTCTATCTTAAAGTCATTGAACTGTTACCAATTAAGAACACGTGTAAAAGAGTAAATGGCTTATTTGTATGTTTAATTTTATTCAGATAGTTATATCTATTCTTAAAATGTATGTATGCGTTTGTCTCCTATGCTTTCGTATCGTTCATCCGACTGAGATGAAACTTTGTACAGATGTTATAACCTTGCGTGGTTTTAGATAAAGAATCGTCAACGTACAGATGGCGTGTGAGTCGATAGTTACTCCATTGATTTTAATTAAACTTAATATGATTGCAGTTTATGTGTGGATGTAAAATATTATTGTCGGCAATATTTAATATTAAGGGTCTATAACGAAATAAGAGGATGATTGCCTATAATTATGATTATCCCCACGTTTGGTATTGACGACCATCTATTTCGTTAGTACAAAAGGAGTAATCGTTGGCAATTGGGAATGGACAGATTATAGTTTTGCTAGTTTTTCATCTGCGTTCGCTTGAAGTTTACAATATACAATTCCAAATTACTAAATACATTTTGTGTAAATGTACAAGTAAGAAGCAGTGTACATTTAGTAACAGAGAAAGTCTTTAGCCGGCATTAAATTCACAGTAAGAGAAGAACAAATGAAAAAAGCGCGGGTGTTCTTATGTATGCAATTAAGAAGTTATATTTCTTCGGCGTAGTTAGTACAATCTTTTATTTATGCATTCACACACATGTTAACTGAGCAACCGACCAATAGATTACGTGGTAGGACATTTTTATGTTCGATGAGTAGCAAACGATGCAGGCCACCTGATGTTAAGTGATCACTGCAGCCCATGGATACCCACATTTAACCTCAAACAAAACTGTAGTTCTATCCGAGGTCGTACATAGATGCGTCACTACGCCTGATGACTAAGATGGTGGCCTCGCTGTGAGTGCGCCCGGCTATTACGATTAGGTATGCACCGACACTACGATACATATGTGAAAACTGCATTGCGGACTCCAAAAATGTTTTCTTTTATAAGTAAAAAGACTGAAAGTTTAAGAGATAATATTCTTTATAAAGTCTCATTTGCTTAAGTTATTTTGAAAGTTTGCCAGACTACTTCATCAACTGCAGCGTGAACTGTGGCACTTAACTAATTTACTTTTGGCCGTATTACTACGCGCAGCCCCTTATCTATCATAAATAGAGAGTAACATTTTTATTTTATAGCATAGAAGCGGCAAACTAGATTTTACAAGCGCTCAAGTTTATTTATTGTGTTTTCTGTGACATCAGTTTTTTTTTATGTTCGAAGAGTAGCGAACGAGCGTGCAGGCCACCTCATGTAAAGTGGTCACTGCAGCCCATAAACACCTACATTTAACCTCAACCAAAACTGAAGTTCTGCCTGAAGTCATACATAGAGGCGTGGTCTGATGGTCGCCTCGCTGTAAGTGTGCCCGGCAACCGCATAGGTAAATAGAATGTTACCTGTTAATATATAATTTTATTTGTAGTTGCTTTATTATTGTTTACAAATGTCCGTAGGCGGCGATGACCATTATATCATTAAGTGGACTGCATGCCCATTTGCTTCTTCTATGCTCAATCAAATTTATATTAATGTGGAAAATAGTATACAATACAAATCTTCTTTATTATGCACCAAAATATAGGATAAATAAGTTATCGTAAAAAATAAATTAATCCCCGTTAGCGATCTCTACGAGACGATCGCTAACCTTTGGGTATACACGGAGATACTTATTTGGGTATATAATGGCAAGATATAAATAATATAATTTTATAACATGTCTCCCATTAACCCGCTACATATGGGCATGTGTATAATAATACATATATATTAGAGGTACAATATGGATATATGTATAAGGTCAGATGGACTGATGACCTGAAGAAGACGGTGGAGAACTACTGGATGCAGAATGCCTTAGGACCGGTCTGAGTGGCGCCAACTAGGAAAGGCCTGTCTAGCCTTAACAGGTGGTAAGACTGTAGGTCGTCCGGGGAAGTAACATCAACGCCCTCGTAATCCGCCGTGAAGCAGTTTTTGTGTTTCAGTTGGAGAGGTGCGGTTACCGGATACACAGCAAGGCGACCATCTTAATCCTTAGTAGTAGTGACGTATCTACGTACGACATTGGACAGCACTCCAGTTTACTTTGAAGTTAGATATGGGTGTCCATGGGTTACAGTGACTACTTAACACCAGGTGGCCTGCACGCTCGTTTGCTACTCTTCAAATATATAAAAAAAAAATCAGTGATGATGATGCTGACCATATGGAAAACGTTGCTTTTAAAATGAATAGTTAACTGTATAATGTCAATAAGAAAATTACAAAGTTTTATTTAACTGTTTTATATCAACAGTCATTGACCCATTGCTGACTTAATGGATGTATTTGGAGTGGATTACAGATGTCCATATCATTAATGAGCTTAACTTATCATTTGGTCTGTATACATTAACTACATCTTTCATATAATAACTCGGTACAAACAGCTACTTAATTTCTAAAAGTGCAGTAACGGGTGTAAAGTGCACTTCCAGAGATTACTGGGTCATGCTCGCTCCGCTCAGATCATTCAAGTACACATTGCACAATATGTTTAATATTCCTATTGTTATAATACCAATGTTGCGGTTACTTTGGTCGCCTGTAATATTATGCTCAATGGAGACCTTTTCGATTTTAAAGATTATATAAACCAATTAATGATTATAGTACCATTTTGATTTAATATATTTTTTTGAAGTTATTTATACTTCTTTTGGTGTGTTTGGAAAAACATAGCAGAGTATATTTTTAGCGTGGGACGAAGTTGCGCGCACCAATGTAACACATAGTCTATTTTCGTTGGACGATGTGGCGCACGTCGACGAAATACAATTTATTTTTTTAATTTACTCAAGTTTTTGTAGTATTTACATTCTGGGAATTTCCTTCCCAGTAGTCTTACCACATAGTCCTACCAGTGGAATTATTGGGAATTTCTTAGTGTCTAGTCTTTGGAAATAGTCTTACTTGTGTTGTTTTTATCCTGATAGTCTTACTCTGTCAGAATAATCGCAACGTAGACCTAGGTACTTGATGGACAATCCAGAAAATATCATAAAAGGGAAAAAGTAAAAGATAGCAATAACTCTTTTTCTCAGTAAGTCCATTGAAAAGGAAATTCCCAATAGTTTAACTGGAAAGACTACACGGAAAGACTATTGAGAGTGGACCTAATTTTCTATCAAATTAAATCTTTTTCTGTAATATTAAAATCCCTTCTATTTCATCAGCTTTTTGTGGTTCGGAGCTGAACATAGGCCTTCCTTAATTGGCACCCCTCCAACCTGTCCTATGGGTTCTAAATCCAACGGTTTCCCGCTGTCTTCAAGTCATCAGTCCATCTTGTTTGAGATCTACCAGTGCTCCTTTTGCCCATTCGTGGTCGCCATTTAACAACGTTCCTTATATTAATAGTTTCAGGTATATCCCATTAGTGTCCCACAGCTGGGCACGGGTCTTCTCTCAGAATAATGGTTAGGCCATAGTCCACCACGCTGACCAAGCTTCGAGAGCTTAATAAAGTACAATAAAGTACTCTGAGATATGTGTTCCTCACGATGTTTACCATAACCGTTAAAACAAGCGATAATTAATTTCTAACATGCTCATAGTTTCGAAAAATCGGAGCTGCATGCGAGATTTGAACCCTAGACTCCAAGCGTGATAGCCCAGAATCCTAAGCAGTATTACTGCTTATACTAGGCTATCCACTGCTGACGTGTATAACGAACCTTAAAGGTTATAAAAGTCCTTTTTGAAAATCTGAAATATTATCTTAAAATGCGCTACCGAAATCATAGCCAAATAAAAATATATTTTTTCCTTATTTTCATGCACAAATAAGATGTTTTCGGAAAAATCCGACGGAGTAGAATTAATTATTCCATATAATTATAGTAAGGAGTCGGTGACGCGGGAGAACCGGTACCGAGGAGCGAGTTCATATAAATGAAGGTGCGCGGCGCCCGGTCAGTTAGAATTGGTTCCCGTCGTATTCGGCCGCTAAATTCAATTTCTTGGAGTGTTGTTTTTTAATTTCTACAAAAATTGATTGGTGTCAATGACAAGATCGAAGAGAAAGTTTGCGATCATCGACAAATTTCTTCCAAGGTTAGTGCGCGTTGTTCATTACATCCCTTTGTAATAAATGATGTTGATTTTATACGGTGCGCGTGCACCGTGTTGCGGAAATCACACCAAACGTCATACGCTTGTTTTTAAATTAAATGGAATTTAAGTTGGTCTTCAGCATTCCCTCTACCATTTAGGAGTCTTTTGTCAAATTTTTATTGTGATTATTATTTTCTTTACGCTCTGGATTCTAGTAGTTCGCGAGTAACGTATATATACTATTCCACTTTTAGTTTATTGAATTAAAATGTTACTTATTTTGAGTTATTACTTGTGAGTTTTTGATGTCATCTATTGTATAACTCAGTTCAAATTTATTTAAATGTGTAAAAAAAAAAATTGTGATTTACACCAAAGATGGCGATTAATTTCTAACGTGCATATATAAGTACACACACGATTTTATTTAATATACTCATAGCCCTACACTAGGATTCTAGACCCAGACCCGTCTGGCCGAGAATCGAGCCCGGAACCCTCGGCGTAACAGATCGGTATGGTGACTATTCCACCACACCGGTCGTCGCTTTCAACTTAATCTAATGCTGGATTAGTCCTGTAGTTTACTGCTGTCACAAGGAATTCTCTTTAATGCTTCTTAGAAGATTTATTTTCCATTTTTGTTCTATTTCGAACTTACATAATACCTAAATAGGTAGTTATCCTAAAAAGGGAGGATATCTTATAGTTCTTGTTATTTTTTTTTTATGTTTGTAAAGTAGCACACGAGCATGCAGGCCACCTGATGTTAAGTGATCATGGTAGCCCAGGGACACCTACATCCAACCTCAAGCAAAACCGAAGTTCCGTTTGAGGTTGTATATGGATGCGTCACTACTGAGGACTATGATGGTCGCCTCGCTATATGTG
>DWKL01003086.1:0-11896 GCA_018249415.1 Phareas burnsi | reverse complement strand
GGGCAACAATTCTGATAACCTTTGTATAGATATTTATTTATTTATTTACTTACTCTCTTTTTTAGGTATTTTCGCAATGCACAAAAACGCCTATATTTCAAAGGTTTTGATGAGACATTAGAAACTCCTCTAAACCTAAATGCCTTACAGGCGACGATGGTCACTTACCATCAGGTGGCCAGTTTATCTTACCGCAGATTTACCTAACAAAAAAAAATGGTTGTGGAAAGTATGTATATATTTATCAGGTAGATCTACATAAGAAAGTCTTAACTCTTCAGTTTTATTGTGTGCATCGTGGCAACTATACATTAAGCGTGTCGTAAGACTTTGTTATAGTACTTTGGATAACCAAATCTCGCCTCGGCTCTTCCATTTCTTTCTAGTTCCTGAAATATTCTGCGCAACGAAACGCGTCTATGTTTTTAATATGTGAGAAGAGTAGTAAACGAGCGTGCAGGCCACTTGATGTTAAGCGGTTGTTGCAGCCCATAAACACCCACATTAGACCTCACACACAACAGAAGTCCCATCTGAGGTCGTACGTAGATGGATTACTACTCCTGAGGGCTAGGATGGTCGCTTCGATGTAAGATTAACTACAACCTCAGCTCTCCAATCAAACCACAGGTATTGCTTCACGGCGGATTATGAAGGGGAAATCTTAGAAATATATGCCCTGCTTTAATATGTTAGCGTTCGAGCGCAGAGCGCCTGCGCATCCAAGTGTGGGTGCTGAAATCGTTGTTGGACTCCGACAACGCGAAGGTGGTGCTGGCGATGCGCGAGCTGGAGCGTCTAAAGCAGCTGCTGAGGGACAAGGACCTGGAGAAGGCCGTGCTTGAAAGGGTAAAATGATTCAAGTTATAATGCATTTAAATTTTGACGATCAATTTGTTTATGTCAGAATTTGATAGCATATTGAAAATACATTGCGTGGCTATTGTAAGTAATTTTAAAGTTAGTGTAATATGCTTTTGTTAAAATTTAACTTGACTATGCTACCTTTTCACTGCTGAACCTGGTGCAATACATGCTGCAACATATTTTGGTCAAAAGTGTATCCAAGTCCATTGATGCTATTAATATACCCATGGGGCTTATGAGGAAGCTTGTGTAAAATAACAATAATTGCGTCTGCAACTGACGTGTTACACACATATCGAAATCATGAATAGTACATGCGTCGGTAACAATTATTTTATACGACTGTTGCGTCTGTAGTAGTGATGCTTCGTCATCTTTGAAATTTGTTGATTCAATATTTTATCCTGTTCTGCCAATAATTTTCACAGCAGCCCCGCGGTAATGCAATATTGGAGGGAAAGGAACTGAATATATTAAGTTTTCCGGTTCCATTTTTTCCTCAATGCTAACAAAATTGCGCGATATGTTCGGTAACTACACATTTTTACAGGAAAAAGTGGCACTAGAAAAAGATGTGTGCGCAGCGGAGGACCGCGCCTCGGAGCTAAGTATCGGTGAGCCCTCTGTACGAACGAATTAATTACATATGTATAATGTTAGACACTGACGTAATGTATTATTGAATTGTAAAACTGAAGGATTGATATTAGTTTGATTGGTATGTATTGACGTCATTTTAGGATCCAATACGTTAATTTAGAATCAATGAATACCTACTCTGTAACTAATTATTGATTCGAATTATCTTAGGTAGCTGTCGTGAGTTTGACCTACTATAAGTAGGGCTCTTCTAGATGTCTTAAGGTAGTTGTGTACGGTGATTGACTGACCATTGATCAGTTACCATATTATTGACCGTATCTATTAGCTATTTCATGCATTAGGTAACAAAACAAACTGAATTACAAACAGTAAACCCGACGGCAAAAACACTTTACTGAGTCGTATATGCCGCGACGAAATACGTCACTTTTATTTTTTGACGTTTCAATGTAGTCTGTGTCACTTGCTCTACCAAAACTAATCTAATGCCACCTCACGTTGTCCATCAGGCCGCTTAGGCCATAGCCCGTGCCAAAAAAATAGACATGCATACAAACATGCACACATACTTACTACTCAATAATCATAAGCCTCTTTCTATTGCAGTGGAGTAAAAAAATTATTTTTTACTAACGACATTAATATGACAAACACTGTCATAGTAATTTGTGTAATGATTACCTAATATGCACAGTGAGATCGTACTACGACAGGTGTTTATATCTATTATTCGGATTCGTAATAATTAATCAAGATTCTACTAATATTTCACTGTTTGACTAACTACAATACTAATGCGTATTTGTTATAATTGTTAAGTCCATTGGATTGTTTTGTGCACCTTTGCTTCGTAGAAAAGATATTTTTATTTACGGTACAGCCGCAATGGTGGAATGCGGCGAAAACGAATCGAAATGCTCACGAATGAGCGGTTTATTTATAAAATTAAATTGTTTTGCACTGATATACTAACTCTTGATCGGGCTGTATTCTTGCTGGTTTAAATCCGTGTAACGTTACGATTGACAGTGGTCACATTGCCGCGATTTTTTAACATTCACTCACATCACGTAGCGGTTTCATTATCATAATCATCAACTCATTACAATTGTCACGAATCATTCCCCGAATTTCGATAGTACGGCCGTAGCGCTAATAAATCCTTATGATGTTAATGATTCCCGCAGTTAAAGACATTTAACTGCGAGATCCACTTGATGTTGATGATTGTCTATGGTTACAACACGCTTATGAAGTTTTGTTATCTATCGAAACCAAAGGTTGTTAACCCGTGGAGCGTGACCAGTTATGGAGGTGATAGAGCCAGTCATAGTTAGCCTTCTAATGCAACACTGCCACACCGATTTCTGCCAAATGCTGCTGTGTTTTTATTTGAAGGGCGTGTGTGGAAAGCGTGAGACATCGCATATATAGCCGACCTCAGGTAAGATGTCCATGGGCGGCTATGACCACTTACCATGAGGTGGATTGCAAGCACGTTTGCTAATTCCGTGCTACAAAAAATCCTAGACTGAGAATGTTACCTTTACTAGCGGGTTTATTATCATCATTGGCGTATTATTCTGCCACAGCTGAGTACGAGTTTCGTCTCAGGATGAGTCGGGTTGGGCCACAGGCCCAAGTGCGGATTGGTAGGCTTTAGATACTTGCGAGAACTTGTAGATGTATAGGTTACCTCATTATGTATTCCTTCACCGTTATAGCAAGTCACAATTTCTAATACGCATATAATTTCGAAAATTCACAGGTTAGAGATTCGATCCTCTAATCCCCAGCATGAGCCCAAAATTTTACCACTAGGTTACCCCTGTTGCGCGGGCTGAGAAAGTGAAAATATCCCGATGCCTTCTAGAGTTCAACTGCCAATGTAAACATGTATATAAATCTCGCTGTGAGCAGAATGGCGCAACACACGCAACGAGCTGGAGGCGGCGCGCGAAGCAGGCCGCGCCGCAGCCGCTCAGGCGCGCGCGCAGCGGGACCACGCGTACACCAGGGTAACTATGCTTGGCTGCGACGTCCTACTGTTAACACGGATCAGTCGTGAGAGGTTTGGAGCATACTCTACTGCCCGGCTCTAATGTGGATCGGTGGCGATACGGGTTAGTGGCCAATTCGTGTCGAATGTTTTCAAACTGTCACAAAAGCTCTGACGATGTTTAACAAGCATGCAGGCCACCTAATATTAAATGGTCACTACATTTCATGGCCATCTACATCTAACCACAAACAGAACTGAAGTCCCATCTGAGGTAGATGGGTCACTATGTATATGGGTCACTACTCCAGAAGACTAAGGTGGTCGCCTCGCTTGTAAGTATACTCGACAACCACACGTCTCCAACTGAAATACATGTATTGTTTTACGGCGGATTGGCAGGGCGGCGCAGTTGTACGAACTATCAATTTAATAATAGTTATTGTTTTCATATCGCGATTCATTCTGCATATACAGTTAAACTTGCTCGAAGAGGAGTTGGCGCAGCACGAAGCGCTGCTGACGTCCGCGGAGGCCGAGGTGGTGGCGCTGCGGCGCGAGGCCGCTGAGCGCGACCAAATCCTGCAGCGCTGCAGGGAGCGACTACGTGTGGAACAGGAGTCAGTACTCTTTTATATTTTGTTTTGTAGTATCTGACCTGCTTTTTATTCAATATAGGTATGCGTTTCCATATAGGCTACAAACCCACCTGATAGACGACGGTAAAAAATTGTGGGTCTTAGGGTAAGTCGCGCTTGCCTAGAAGATGCCTTGCTTGCCTTCCGGCAGAGCATGAGCTCTGTAATCCTTCCAAACTTTCCCCAGAAAAAGGCTGGAAATAGATTAAAAATTCGTTTCTACTCCCGAAGACTAAGACGAAACGTATCTGAATAAATAAAAAATATCTGCTTCACCGAAATCTTCTAACTTTAGCTAGTTAGCGCTAAATTGCTGTCAAAGTAGAAATAAATATACCGATGGCACCGCCACACGAGAACGTTAACTATTTCTATCACCTTCAACCGCTTCGACTTATGGCTGGTCTTGCTTCAGTTTGTTTATATTTGTGCTATATATGAACATTAGCATTCGTCCCACTGAAATATTCTGGCTTCTAAGTCGTAATTTTATTCATTATAAGTTAGTTAAATAATAAAAAGCACATGGCTCGACCAGCATGTTTGCAGAACTCCTATCTACTTGCTTAATAGCTTGGCGGTCCGTTTTGACTGTCCTGGCTAAGCGCAACATTAATGTGAGCGGTTCGCAGGGCTCGGGCGCACTCCGCTTTGGAATGCTCGGCGGCGTGCGCCCGCGGCTCGTTGGCGGCGGCAGAAGCGAGCGCGCTGCGCACGCAACTGGCACAGTGCGAAGCGGAGCTGCGGCGCGCGCGGGAGCAGCTCGACTGGTGGCCGCGGCCGCTAACCAAGTACGCACATACGTACGCGCATAATGCCTCGTCTACACCAGGTCGAGAGGTCGGAGTCGCTGGCTCGGCGAAAAAGTCAGCCAACCCAGTGTAACTGCCCAATCGTTTGACGACTCGTTTCGCTGGCGACCCAATAGAAGATTTTTGCAATTTGAACGATTACGATGGTTCGTATGAATTTGATGCCCCGGCTGTAACCTACAGGGACTTTGGCGAGTCGAAATAGCTCACCGAAGGAGGCAGTACACTCGATGTAAACGATATTTCTACTGAGCCACTGTTGACACGAGGAGGTCGTTTGTCGAGGGCGCCAGTTAACCCGCTGTAGACGAGGCCTAAGTAAACATAGTTACATAATTTAATTTAAATAACTAATGACGGATGTTACAAATTAATGGACGTGAAGTCCACCTGGCGTTGATATATTTGTTACATAATATGTTGATGCAGTTTATAAATACACTCCGTTTTCCGATATTTCTACGTTAATTTTTAATTTAATTCTAAGTTGACTCGCATTTTTTGTCAAATCACACAATTGTTGAATTAGGTGGTGTAAAATGGATTCATTCTATGTCACTCACTTTTTCCACTCACTGTATGCTGACATATACTCGGAAATAACATGTACTTTTTTTTGTAGGATGCTAGGTGCAGCTCGGTCCTGGTTCCGGCATCCGATGTCCCTTCCCGAAGCGGTCATGTGGTCCTTGATTCCCTCCAGGCACGGCTGCTAGCAGCCACTCTTCACGATCCCTTTCTACGAACAACCCACTATTGCAACATGAAAGCTGTCCTTGGAGAGTACGCCGCGGACTATTGTTAGGATATTAGGACGTTTACATTCATGCGTAAAAAGTATGTACATTTAACTGCCACTAAAAGCTTCAACTCACACAAAAGTTTCTGTCAAAAGTGGAAATTATATGTGAGAACGATCGCTGTAATGCTTACTCGGTAAGCGATTGTCAAACGATTTTCAATAGTGTCTTTCTATATGTCCCACTGTCCTTGTTGTTAATAGCTTGTTGATAGCTTTTCCATTTTGACTTATTTATTAGGATTTGGTAAGTATTACGATTTACTGAGATTGTGTTAGTAATTTATTACATTATACAATTGGCCATTTCATAGGTAAGTTTGTTTTAAGTAGTTTTTTAAGTGTTATTGGATATTAAATTTAGATTAATAAATATGTTAAAAGGATTTCGTATTTATCGTTCAGCACGACAGTGACCTCACCTAATTTTATATAGAATTTAATGACTACTCTCGGGAAAAGCTCCCGCACGTTGTCACTGCATTAACGGTAACTTAATTACGTTTTTTTAACGAGAAGAGTAGGAAACGAACACGCAGTTCGCCTGGTGTCAATGCCAACTGTAGTCCATGGACACCCACATCTAATCTTAAATTGGATTGAAATCCTATGTAAGGTCGTAAGTAGATGCGTAACTACTCCCGAGGACTAAGATGGTCGCCACGCTGTTTGTGTGCCTCTCCAATCGAAATAAGAATTGCTTCACGGCGAATTGTGAGGGCGGCCTGAACGAACTACAATTTTACCATTTATTAACACACTTATAGCACACAATAGCACAACACTCTTAAAAGCAGATAAAGCAATGTTCTTCATAGTTTAATTGTTGTGGCATGATAGACTCATAGGTGTGGTTTCGCTGCTATGTTCTTATTTGAAGGGTGTGATGGTACGGCAGATTCTCGTAATAATATTTATGAGACGTTCTAATGTAGTTCTCAAGGGGACCAACGTCTGCGAGCTGTACCTAATTTTTCTAATTACAGTTGAATTGCATTCCTCTTGACTATTTCTATTGCATAAAAAATATTTATTTGCCTAGGCATATTTCGCACTTTATGCTGTCTTGCTTTGTTTTCAATTAAAAAGTCCCGTTTACAAGCCCCATAGCAACCACCTAACGACATATTATTTTAAAATTATAAATGTTAAGCCCCTAAGCCGGAGGGCTAGAGCCGATAGGATCGGGAATAATTTACGAAGCGGGGTGTGTCGCGCGGCGCGCGGCGCCAGCCCCGCCGTCGCCGCCGCGCCGGGCTGCAGCGCGGGCCGCGCAGGCGGGAGACTAGCCGCCGCTGGCCGACACGGGTGACACGTTTATTAGTTCAATTACAAGGCTTTTTGTTATCGGACAATTGTATTGTTTAATGCCGCAGGGGAGGTTAAATTATTTTCTTTACAGACTCGCTTAGGTGTTTGTTGTAGACTACTAAATTAGATAATTGGCATTCAATTGATGACGCGGTATTTTTTTTTTCTTAATGTACCTAACGTTAAGAAAACCTATAATGTATATGCAGATTAACCGCGACCGTGTCTGACGGCAAATCGTAATATTATCATGTGGTCTAGCATGTATCACGTTGGTCCCGATTTACCTAGATTTGTTTGCTATTTTTAAAAATGAGTAACATTGCCGTCTCTCATAATTAAAATAGTTCATAAGATTGTAAGGTCGTTCTGAATTTTATTATTTAATTAGGTAGGTATTGCAATATTCTTTATAACTTTCATTGTTTGGAAGTGTCAAGCGAACTACTTTTTGAAAATACAACAAAGATTATAACGCATGTGTGCAAAGTCACAAGCATTATATATTATGGGTATTCTAATAATATCTAGATATACATTTGGAGGCGTATAGGGACATAATTGTTAGTTTCTTGAAACTTGTTCCAAATCCGGTTCGATTCGGCGCTCGGATTCTGACATAACGTCTTCCAAATTTTGCTTTCAATGATTAACTTTGTCGTAAGTTGTGATAAATGTGAACATCCGGTAAGGCAGGTCAAGAACCGAGCGTTCGATTAATGTTATGAGCCCTTTAGTAAAATCGTAATACTACGCAATTTCATGAAGGGTGAATAAGGTAGGGGTTGTTTTTAAAAATGGAATTGGTATCAAAGTCCGCCAACATGGCGCGCGCTGGCGCGGCGCCTCACGCGAGCCGCGCGGCGCGTCGCTCCGCCGCCGATGACTGACTCACATACCAACAGTTGCCACATCGGACGGCCACTGTTGAATAAACTTTCTAATTACACTGTTTGTTTACCCGGCGGACACCGTCGAAGAGGAAAATATGCGATTGTTACTTAGCTGTACCCGCGAATTCCGCGTTGATTTAGAAATGGAAGGTCAGGTGACACTAACATGACCACAAGGGCTCATCGCATTATTAATTACTAAAGTTTTACGTATATTTAGAAACTCGGGGCTACCCTTACCTTTATCATTATCGAAGTAATTTTATTAACTAAAATATGAATTTATTTAATTCTTATTATTTGGAAAAAAGTGATATCTATGTCCTTTTTCAGGATGTATATAAGCAGATAAGCTTACCAAATTTATTCGAAATGGCTTCAGCGATTTTAAGCATGAAAAAGTAACAAATCCACAGTCACTTTCGCATTAATAATATTATATAATGGAAATGTGAACTAATTATTCCGCACTTTCATTGGTGTAATTTTTAAAATCGGGAAATTCGTATATAGTCTGTATGTAATCTGTACCTAGTCTCCACGTATGAAATTTTAAAAATGCTTATTGCTCTTGTCTGCGTTCACACTCTAAGCTCAGGATTAGGCCTGGGATTGTTTTGACTTACCTTGATTCCTCAGGTTTCTTGGGTTAAGACTTGATCTCAAAATTCCTTAGCTGTCAGACTGGGAGCATTATAATATTTCGCATGTAACTCAGAATATAGACTGTTTCTATACCGAATAAGCCCTCACAAAAATTTTGACATTAAAAATAGTGGTTGGACCTATTTAATCGTTTTTAAATAAGAATCTTAATACTATTTTTTACATTATAACTCGAAAAGAAATTTTTATAGGTGGTAGAACTATAGTTCGTCCGGGGAAGTACCACCGCCGCATAATCCGCCGTGAAACAGTTTTTGTGTTTCGTTTGGAGAGGTGCTGTTGCCGGGCACACTTACAGTGAGACGACCATCTCAGTCCTCAGAAGTAGTGACGCATCTATATACGACCTCAGACAAAACTTCAGTATTGTTTGAGGTTAAATGTAGGTGTCCATGGGCTGTAATGACCACTTAACATCAGATGGCCTGCACATTCGTTTGCTACTCTTTGAATATAAAAAAGAGGCCGGCGGTCGATGATGAAGCCGCTCCCGCACAACAACTAAGGGAGATGAGAGTGGCGGAAGAACAGCCTGAGATTGAGATTTAATGTAGCAACAGCTGAGACACTCCATGTTGTGTGTTACATATATATTTAATTACTGACCTAGGATCTTTCAGTCTATATCTCACCACTTTCCAAAGTACCAAGTTCCAAAGTGATGCAAGTCTTTCATTACATATTTCAATAGTTATAGGCATGGAAAATATATACAAAGGCGATCTCTAAGGTAACGATAAATTTACCACTCGAACAGGGTGGAGAATTCAAGAATGGATCTTAAATAAACGTTTCACAAAATTGGAACTAAACTAAACTATGGTTGAACGCTTAGTTCAGTGATTACTACTGCGATGGTCTCTGGGACAAAGTGTCTAACACCAAGATGGAGACCCTGCCCGAGTGCTACCTGGATGACTTTTCAAAATTCTAGGGTGGGCACCAGACTATACAATCAAAGTCCGGATCTCACTCTGGGGGTGGATGCCCATCCGGCGAATATGACTGATTACGCCAATGAATCTGGTGCTACCGTTTTAAAAATACAACGGACGTTTTGTCCGGGATGTTTGTAACTGGCTCGGAGGTAATAAGTCCACATAACCTCACAAAGAACTTACAAAACAAATTAAAACCATATATAGGAAATGTTATAAATATTTTATATTAGATAGCTATCAAAATGAGATGAGTCACACGTGAAATAAGATTGTCTTATATCCAAACTATTAAGTTATTCACCAAAATGCGTAAAGTTGCTGTGAGTCACCTACCGAAGGGACTGAAACATTCGGAGAATAATCCCACGCGCTGAAAGAAATAGGATCACGTTCAATGGACCCTATGACTCATCTTAAAATTTGGATAGAAGGTAAGGTAAGGAAGGTTATTTAAATAAATGTAAGTATAGTAAGATAGGGGTTTAAAACATAACACACCAAGCGTTTCAAAAACAAATTTCCTTAGAATTTTAACGATATCTCATTATGAACCTATAAAAAAGGTTTTAAAGTTTCATTGTCATTATGGTTGCTAAGTAGCGTGAACTACGTGCGGTATTATTTTGAGGGGTAATAGAACCCTTCGTGGTTCGGCTCCTGAGGGACCACCGCCACACCAATTCTTGCTTTATAATAATAGTGTTAAAGGCTGCTGTGGTCTAGAGAGATACTAATGCTTGTATTTATAAAAAAGTAAAAGTGAGTAATTAAGTTAAGTACTTTACCTTTATACAATTATTATTAATTTCCTATAAATATTCCTTTAAATATATGTTACTATGTACACCCCTACCCTTTTCTCCTCTTCTCTTCTACCATGTTTTCTACCCAAAGGTTGTCTGGAAGAAATTGCTACCCTAGCGATAAGACCGCCTTTTGGGCACCACCGTTTATATGTTTCTGTGTCCGTGCGTGTTATTTTTGTCGTGTGCAATAAAGAATATTTGTATTTGTATTGTATTAAGTAAAAGAAGGAACCATTTTTATTTTATATTTCAGTATAAAAATTAGAATCTCAAAGTTACAATCCCCGTCGAAGCAATCAATCGAATCAAATCAATAACGACTTAATCAAGTGACAATAAAGACTTTATAAAGAAAATACAAAGCAACACGCAATTACTTCTTTATAGATACGGGCATAACCTGGGGCATTCCAAGTTCTCAGTGATAACAGTGTTTCTGTGACTGTCATTCTTACTCGATTGACTACGGATATCCTAATCATAGGGTGGATTGTATGCTCGTTTGCTATTCCGTGCATAAAAAACTTGCTGGACAAGCCACTCTGAAATATTTGTAAGTATATTGTTTATTATGAGAACTAATGCAAAATTCATTACAATTGAAAAAAATGTTGGGATTGTGACAATGACATGTCTAAAAAGACGTTGAAAATATTTCATTTAAATATAACGCCCATTTGATTATATGTATTAAATCATAAACTGTTTAATAATTTTATAGTAATTACCCCTTTCGATAAATATCTTTCAGTAATATAGTAATAGCGTAAACTCCATTGGCACGAACGCACGACAGTTGTGCCGTAATCGAATTAGTTCCGATGTTTAATTTATTATAACTTTTTACGATATTTTCTATTATTTATTAATAGAATATACAATAGACAAACACTTGTTTCCTAATGAGTTTGTACATTAATAGACTACTCAATTATTGCAGTTTACTCGTAGCGGAGCTAGCCCTATTATTATTTGGCCGTACCACCAATTTCGTTAAATTGATCACGGATCTGTGCTTACTTTTAGATAATTATGTACATATTTCTTTATTAAATGCGATTCTGATTGACACTGTGACGCGATCAAAAAAATACCATACTAATAAAGGGATTACCTTGATAATTTCATATTTCACTTTAATTTTTATCTCTTTTGGTATATAAACAATTCAAGACTAAGAGGAATAAAGAAACGTACAATACATTGTGTTCTAATTAAAATGTGATGCCTGTGATAATGTTGAGGACACATATAATATGCAATTTTCAAGAAGTAAATCTTTTATTTAGAAATTTTACGTTTTACTAAAATCGTTTTTTTAAGGTTTACACTTAATTTTGTTTTAACATTTTTTTAAAAGTTTTAAACATGAAAGAAAAACGCGGGAAATCACTATGTCAAGCGATGTTGTTTTGTTACTCTCTCCCTCTAACACGTGCAAAAAGTTTTAAATTCACAATGCGCATGCGTCGTGTCCGTATACGTCAACATACCCAGGTGACATGCAGTGGCCAATGGCGAGGCTGTTTTAGTAGTGTGTTACACCTTGCGTATACACACT
>DWKL01003085.1:0-11897 GCA_018249415.1 Phareas burnsi | reverse complement strand
AAATAAGTAGAGAATATTTCTTCTGTTCATTAAACTTTTAATATAAGATAACCTGGGGTTCTAGAAAATACAACTTTACTTGTTAGATTTCTCGTAATGAAAAATTATTTAATATGGTAGCACAGGTCTAGAAGATGATACATATAAGTGCCAAATACTGTCACTGACCAGATTATGGAGCGACACGACCTTGGTTCCGTATGCTTGATCGATAATATAAATTTGTTTGTCAAAAGAAAAATTGGTTTGATTGGTGAGTGTTTAGAGCTTTATGTTGACCTTATAATGACTTTCTATAATTAGGGAGGATGCGCTTATTAGCGTTTCCTACTATATGGTTCTATATATCAGGTCGGGTTCTCCACCAATCCTCATTGGGACAGCATGGTGGAGTGTGCTCTAGGTCTTCCCCAGTTGTGGAAAGAGACCTGTGCCCTGCAGTGGGACATAAAAAGGGTTGGCACCAATATCATGTTGGGCACATTTGTAATATTTCATATTTTAATACTTTATAGATAATCCTATGAAGTAATTGTCAACAAGGTCAATAATACATTAGTTATAGCCGTTTAAACACGTTCATTCATCTGCCACGCCATGTTTTGAAAAGGAAATGCTAAATGCACTTTTAAAACAATAAAGATTGCAAGGCTTTTTGACTAAAACTGGTATTAAAATCACTTATTGAAATTTCATGTCTATTATACAATTTATCAAACCCTCAGACAATTGAATTAAAACATCTACCAAATGTAACGAATTCGTTGACATAATGAAATATCTACAATACTTCAGAGTGAGACAAACATTCAACATTGCACCTTTCATCTACTTAACACATTGACTTAGAAACATACAAAAACTGACTTCACATTGAACGAGAAGTACCTATATATTCTCTTAGTATTCCCATTATAAATAGATCCAATTATTAAGTGATTATTAATATTTAACTTGAAATGTGGTTAAGTACTAACTACTCTAACGAAACATTTTTGTATACATTGTGTTTTTAAAATAACTCGTAATTATTTCTAATTTATTGTGCAAGGCCCGTAGTGCTGCCTCAATGTTAAACAATAAAATATATTTTAATGTTACTTTCAATCTTATTTACAGATGTTAAAATCATAAATATAGACTATTAATAAAAGGCAAATAAATGAATCTAAAAACACGCTTGTGTGACTATAAAATTTAGGATATAAAGTTTATACAATGATCACATTCCGTACGGCAGTATGTCTCATCCTTTCGCCGTCACGTGGAATTTGGTTTTCCTTGAATCATTCTTTCATGCTATTGGCTCAAATAAATAAATCTAAATAACACAGTAATAATAAAAAAATTATAATCATTGCTTGCATTTAGATTTTTCGTTCGAACATTCGGTATTAGTATCGATGCGATATTACTATTACAATAAACAAATCAAACATGTTTTTTTTTAAGCATATTAAAAAAATGCATTCTTTCCTAACACATTATAAAAATTTGGAATGACACGACGAGATTTTTAGATCAATACCGGATATCAAGAAGTTACAGTATTATTAACTGCACTGCTCACTGCTAATCTATAGAGCCAACAGCGATCACCACCGACACTACGACGCCACCTGCTGTACCACCAACGCACTGTTCCTTAGCTACGAACGCACTAATCTTAATCGACCTTCACTACGCTGTAGATTTTCCTCACGAACCAGAAGCAGGCCATGAAGCCGATTGTGCCGGTGAGGAGGAAGAACAGGAAAACCATGATGAAGGTGTACCCGAAGTAGAGGAAGGTGGAAGCCGCGTCTTCGATATTGAGCTTGGTGACGAAGTAGTGGCAACAGTACACGAACAGGTAGCCGGCGGTGGAGCCCGCGCTGAGGAATGCGCGCCACCACCAGTGGTAGTCCTCAGCACACAGATGGAAGTAGCACAGCAAGATCGTCGTCTCCGAGCAGGTGATCACCAGGATCACGAACACCAGGAACAGGAAACCAAACATGTAGTACATCTGCAAAATGGCACATTGATTTTAAGAGTAATCATGAGCAAGAGGAAGTAGAGATTTTCTTAACAGACAGAGATGAGTATATGGAGATTTACCCATCAGAGAGATATGAGTGAATAGATTTACCTAAAGATAATATAAGTAAATAAAGTTACCCATCAGAAAGATTTGAGTACAGATTTATAATAAATTAGTTATTATGAGATTTACACATTAAAGAGATGACTAAAGAGATTTTCTTCACTCATCTGTATAAGTCAGAGTCAGTCTCAGAATTACAATTATCAATATAGAGCAGCATGGAGCAATATGCTGCAGGCATTTCCTCGTTGTGGCACGGGTAGCCGTGCTCAGCAGTGGGACATAAAAAAAGGCTTATAACCATACAGCAATATTCTCTCCCACTTTCTCTCATGATAAAAATAATTTAACTACTTTTTGTTTTAGGTAATTTACGATTTTTCGACTTTGAAATGTTTGTTCACTATTTGAACCCTCAAACAAGTTTCTAATTAATAGTCATGAAAAACTATCCCTGGGAAGGACCGACCCTGATATTGTTTAGCCTAGCATATTCGTTTGTAATAGCGTCAACATAGCGTGAATAGCATCCTAACGACACAATCGTCGAATCTATACCTGACTGGACCATAGAGAGTTGAGGATGAAGAATAGCTGGATGAAGATGCAGCCGAACGGCAGGACGCCGCCCATTACGATGCCGGGCAGCGGTTGCGTGTACAGCGACTGCTCGGGGATTTGCCGCGGGATTTGATTCGTGCGCACCGGGTGGTCGAGGATCTAGAAATAAATAAATAAAACTTTTTACACTCAATAATAAAAAACAAAAACAAACTACACTCATAGCTACATACAACTACACCCATGCATAGCTACATACTATATACATACATACTACACACTAGTATAGCTACCCTGCGTCGTGCGCGCCATGGACCATACAAAGACGAGTACACAAACACCCACACCCACAGTAGGAATCTAAATTAATCATTTGCTCATTTCCTCAAGCTACCTTGTATTTTTATTGTTATAATAAGAATGTTAAGAAAAATATATTTAATTTTTCAACATGACACTATATATTTTTTTATGTTTCTGCATATTTATTAATTGGTTTCTTCAATTTTATAATTCTTTAAATAAGCATCAATTTCGATATTCCGCTTTTTTTTCACGTGAGCAAATTACTGGACATGCCACCTAATGTTACATTGCCTCTGCAGCCAACAAACAGCTTGCAAACAGACTTAACTCCTACTCAAGTATGCAGACGTATTACTACTCCTGAGGAGTAAGATGGCCGCCTCGCTGCAAGTGTAGGGCAACCGCCGGACGTCTAGTGTCCATGCTTTGTTAAATGTTTGCTAAATACAAAGCGACTGACCCTCTTCCTGAAGCCGAAGTACGCGCCGATGAAGGTGAGCGGCACGGAGACGCCGAACCACAGCGCCAGTAGCGCCACCAGTGTCGAGAACGGCACCGCCGCCGAGGAGCCCTTGCCCCACAGCACCAGGTTCATGATGAAGAACAGCGAGAATACCACGCTGGGGATCAAATGTTTCTCTTTACTTAATGAAAGTAGCCACGCAGCTTGTGTGAATCGTAACCGGTCTGCAAAAATAAGCAACGTGGGGCGCGGTCGGCAGTTGGATGTGTGACCGCTTGTGGGTGATTTTATAGGCGCTTCCGTGCTTAGGGGCACGTGCTGCCCTCCCGGTTGTTATCATTGGAAAACAGTTGTTATACCTTGTCGGAGGTCTTATGGATGGATTGTAAACCTTCGACAAGGATTAGTCACTAACCCGTATCCACTCCGCGAATTTTCATTCAAGCAGCGTGCTGGAATATGCTCCAGGCCTCTCCGTTGTGGGGCGAACACGTGCCTAGCAGTCGGACACAAGAAGCGTTGCAGCCATGTAATTAAAGTTGAAAACCGGAATGCTGTGTGGAAATGTTTTTCAGACGAAAAACGCTTTTTTTAATAACCATTGCTTTAGTCTTGATTTTGGAACCTTTCTTTTAGATTTATTTCTCTCTTACAATACCAGTTAGAGTTAAGTGTTCAATGACGTGACTGACCCTGGGCAGAGCATGGAGGTCAGTAGGATGTTGCTCTTCCAGCGGCGGCCGCCGAAGCTCTTGTAGACGCGCGCGGACACGTAGCCGGCGGCGGCGCCCAGCAGCACCCAGGCCACCAGCGCGCACGTCATCAGCGCGCCGCGGTTGGCCGGCGACAGGAAGCCCAGGCACGCGAACGCGAGAGTCACCAACGTCATGCCGAACACCTGCGGACACGTTTATACAAATTATATCTATTATATATATGTACTGACTTAAAGTACTGCCGTCTTTAAGCTGTAATGCCGTACATACCAAAACCACTTTTCGAGTTACGGCCAATAAACAGAGTTTGTTTAATTAGTGCTACTTAATAACTAGATGCCATATGCAAGAGTATAAAGTATCACACATGTTCATGGTATTGACAAATAAAAATTGCAAGCGAAGTTGAGCATTATGTTTCTACGGGTATTGTTTAAATTACAAAGTTTTATTTGTTATGACATTTACTACTCGATATCAAGTTGTTAACAACTTGCACTACTAAGGAACCTGATAATTTAACACCTACGATAGATACATTATTTCGAGAATTTAGACGCGACGTCCTTTTGTTACTAGCTCCATTAATATACCTAGTTTGTTTTAAAGCCTACAAGTAGCAAACGGGCAAGCGGCCCATCAGTGATGGCAAGTGATCACTGCCGCGCATGGATGTTGTCAACGTCAAGCGGGATTGAAGTCCTACGTAAGGTCGGCCACAGATGCAGTGCTACTCCTGGGGGTTCAGTTGGAATGACTCGTGTACCGGCCCCTTCACACCGTGACACAAAAGTTATGTTACTAACATGGGGCACAATGAAGTGTGAAATGCGGTTTTATAGCCACCGATTTTAGATTTGTCGGTACTGTGTCGTTGAATAAAACGCTTCAATCGCTCTGGTATTTGCGACAATATATCGTATCTCTACTGTTATAGTAAGGCAATGAACAACCGTTATAACCACGTCACTACACTACCACCACTAACCACCACATAAAATAAATAAATAAATTTGGTTTATGTTTGTAATATTTGGATACAATAAAATATATTACTCTTAACCTATTTATGTAACACCAACAAAATAAAACGAAAACCAAAACACAATACACTTACTAGAGCATTCCCACGACATCGTCGCCTCAGTCACAGGTGCGAACAGCAAGTGTTAAGATAAAAAGAAAATATCAATGAATATGAAATCAGTACCTGAGCTCCTGAGCCGAGGAACACCGCCAGCAGCATGCCCCGGCGCGGCGGCCGGAACACGTCGCCGTGGACGAGCTTCCAACCAAATTCTTCCTGAAATATTGCATTTGGTCCATATCACATATGTGCTGGATTGATAAAAAATATTAAAGATACATCCGCGGATATGAACTATCGGTTTCGAGATCCACTGACACGCTTTTTTGTATTAGATTTGTTGTGTGCCGACTTTTGTGGCAAGTTTGGGAAACCCGCGCGTGTGCGACTATGTTGCATCAATCGCCAAACGGAATGATAATTTAGATCGGTACATACCAATATTTGTGTGGGTAGTGGCAAGGGACACCTTACTGGTCTGACACTTAAAGGATGCCGGGTTCATTTCCTGACAAGCAGAAATCTAAATAATAAATTTAGATTTCTGTTCTGGGTCTGTGTGTGTTTTTGTCAGTGTCCGTGGCACCCACGATACAGGGTATCTTAGTGTGCGGCTACGCGTGTACACAGCGTGTATTATAAATGTCTGTTTCTTTAAATTATTTTGTACAACGTAAATTTTAAGAAAGTATAGCGTTTGTGGCGTCCCGATAAGAAAACCAAAATTCCGATATCCTAATCTGCCGTTCGCGGCAGACCACACCTGGCAATATTATTTCGTACTTCGTTAGGTCATACTCGTTGCGTGTGCACCGAATAGCATAACAATGAGCAATAGTTTACGAACTCCTCGTTTTCCTTAATGAAAATATGATACATGGTTTAATTTGTACTGCGCGTTTTTGTTTATAGTTAAGCGTGACGGAGGACTGCGACCAGAATATATGACTTAACGTGTTTTTGGTAAATTTACAAATTGAAAACAATCTGTACCAATAATAATATTTTACTTAAAATTTAATTTTGTTATTGAGTAATAAAGATCTATTTAAAATCTGCTCAAAAAACTATCTTTTTTCACTACGGTTATATAAACACTTAAGTCTGGTTATATAAACACTTAAGCTTATATATTTTGCAGTATGCAGAATTATCTATAGTCTTGTATTAAGTCATCAGTGTATTGCCAAGAAATTCAATGAATATGTCCATAATTTATTAAATGATCTTGTTTTTCAACTGTTATTAGTTTAATGACATTCAAAAACTTCTACAGCAAACTGTACTTATTCAGTGGAAAGTAATTGATCGTATTATATATATATAATACAATATGGTATTAAATAGTATTGTTACTTTCCTTTCATGTTTCAAGATTTCGTAATGTTTTGAAATTGGTTTATTTTATATCTTAAAGTTTTTAAAACATTCAAAAGTTTCAAACACGTACCTGGGCATCCTCTCCACATTCCATTTGATTGTATCTAGCGATGTCCTTATGAAGGGTCCTTAGCAGAATCATAGCCACCATGCCACTTAGGAACAGAACGATCACAAGAGAATTCAATATGGAGAACCACTGGATGTTGGTCTGTGGCATGGACTCGAGGATGTAGTCCCACCTGGAGGACCATTTGATGGTGTTGTTCTTCCGGAACGTCACGCTATACGTGTACACCACAGACAAGGTTTCATCATTGGCAAACTTGTCAGGAATCTCAAGGGGCGTGCGGCTGCTGCAATCTGGATTCTTGGGGTTTGAATGCTTGATGCTAGCTGGTTTAACCTGAAACAATATAAATGTTACAAGTCAATCAATATTATCTTATCTGTATCTATACACATAAATCAAGTTGAAAGAGTGATTAGTAATTTCAAAATATCTGCCATTTTCCAAACTTGTCATGATTGTTGGCATAATAACATTACTTACCTCCTAACTTAGCCTTCCTATATGCTTATTCTTTCGCCCAAAAATTATCTGCGAGATCTCTCTTTGAGTGATAAGATCACCTTTTGTGTATGTAATTATGTTATCATGTGTTTATTATTGTCTTGTTCTTTTGGTGTGCTCCATAATGTACATTGTATTGTAACATATTTGGGCGAGAATGTTTACCATTTATGAGCAATAATTGCAAACTAGCATATATGTATTTACATATATTATTTTTTATTGTATGGAGGCCTACTGGATATGTACATATTGAGTTGTTATCAGGTGCCATATCACATTTCATAATATACTAAAATAATAAGTTGAAGAGTAATAAGTTTAAGTATATTATTTGCTATATATATTAATTTGTTAGAATTACCTTTGCTGAAATGATCCGCCCCCCATTGTCACCGAAGCCAACGCCCCACTCCTCTTCCCCACCACTGTGATATGTAATCTCAATGTCCACATGGTTGAAAAGGTAATAAGTATGTACTTGACTTGGACTAGTTTCCACGATAGGAGTGCAAGTGTCCTGAAATTTAATAAAAATGTACAGTAATTGTATTAATAATATGCATAAAGTATAGATTAATTCATAACTTTAGCACTAGCACTTAGGACGGATTTAGGCATAAGTGCACTCTGCTGGCCGGGTGTGGAGAATATGCATACTTGAGAAAACATAATAAAAAACTTTAGGACATGTAAGTCTCTTTACTTTGATTTACTTCACCATAAAACAATTAGTAATTAATTTGTGTCATGCACATTAAAAAATTAGAAAATGCTTCAAAAATATTAGAATTGGTTGAAATATTACCATAAGAGTCAAAATGCAAGTTCAAAATATATAATATTAATCTGCTTATATTCTTTGTATTATTTAGTAATACTAAAAATATTACAATTAAACAATTAGAATTGTATTTCTAATTGAAAAGGTGTGTCGCCAGGTACATATAGTAGTAATGCATCAATGTAAAATTTCAGCAGACTTGTTTGAGGTTACATGTGCGTGTCCATGGGCTTCACTAATCATTTAACATCTGGTAGCCTGTATGTTCGTTTTGCTACTCGTCTCACATAAAAAAAAATTATTACTATCCAAGAATAGCAGTGATCACGAACATACTAACATACCCATTTGCTTCTTGTGTTATATAAAGAAAAAGGCAAAAATCCAATTAAAATTTCTAGCTTGAAATTGCCCATTCATTTATAATAACTTTATAGTAAAGATAAATATATGCATATCTTTATAATCTACTTGGCACTCTGTTAAATTAATTAATAACTGTACTGTTACTACTTACCAAATCTTTTCGCACTTGGCACCCCATTGGGAATCCCGTACTGCAGTAGACCTTCCCACCATCATTGACGAGGTAACACCAAGTCACTGGCATGTTGTCGAGAATCCAATGGTGCTGGTAGTATAAAGCCATTCCCATTTTCAGGAGATTCAACTTCTTTACTGAGTCGGAATCTGAAGCTTTGTATTCTTTTGTACATACAGCTCTACATTCCATATTCTCTAAGAAGTTCACTTTATATGGACTTGGTCGGATTCTTTCACCAAACACAACTTGTCCTAAATTTTCCACAGGTGACTCTATGTCATCAGAGAGACAAAAATCAAAGTGATAGTATTCAAATGGTATTACTGACTCTTCTGTATTGAGCCTATTAACATATAAGGGGATTTCATTCTGAAAATAAATACAACAATAAAAACAGATTGACATAATAAAATGAATTTCAAAAATATTATAATTACTCAGGTTTTAACATAGATTATTTAGTAATTTCACTATTTCCATCCTGTTGATAGACGAAGTAGGTACTTTATATGCAAACTAACATGTTATTCATAATTACATCACTATTATGGAGCTGTCCTTCAGTTACCATTTTTGGATGGAACATCCGTATTTTCATAATATACAGAGCGATTTATTGTTAACAATTGGTTAAGTTACCTATTTTATCAATGTCCTTATCAATATTACACGTCGGTTAGTTAGATGTTAATTACCTAGCACAGTTTGTTACTGTTACTACGCAAATATAGACACCTTCACATGCTATACTTTATTCTAAGACATGAGTGCACTTACTTTACAGGATTTTCCATTATCTTCACCGGCTCGGCAATAGTTCACGGGAGCTAAACCCGGTAAATAAAACGCTGTTATAGGCGTCAGAACTACCAATGCGCAAACTACACTCGACACCACAGACATGATGTGGTTTTATTTCTCTCTGCGAACTGTTCAAACGACAAGGATCATAAGTCGCATTGAAGCATAAATAGCCTCCACATAATCAAACACCAACAACGAACACTACACAGAATCGGAGATTGTCCGGTTTTTCAATAATTTATCATCAATCAATCTTCCTTGTCGCAGTATATAGGGATCGGAAACGTCACCACACTTTTACAGATAAAATATATTCGCAGTCAGTTACATAGATGACAAATAAACAGACAGATAATAAACACTCAAAAGGTAAAAAAAAAAAACAGCTAATTGTTAGAATATTTAATATGAAATAAAATATGAAATTGCTATTTTAAACTGCATTGAAGCAATGTTGTAATTTATGGAAGTATGACAAGATAAGAAAATATAATGTTCTTAGGTTCTATTCTAGGTTGCGGGACAAAGCATGCCTGAGTCATCTGATGCGATGAAGGATCCACCAAAAATACCCGAGTGCGTACGTACGTACCTCTTCAATCTATAAATCGCAGACGAAGAAAAGTTAAAGGCATAGGAGGCTCTATGCCAACTAGAAAAGGTTAATCGTCTTTGAATTTAATAACTGGCGATTATAGTAACGCAATACCCAGGTTTTATGATAAAGATGTTCTGAATTAAATATGAATGTATGCAATATATCTTTAATTTATGTATACAAAGTTCTTCTCCATATTTACATACTAATGTCACTATTTATCAATACTACCACAATATATCCTTACATTGATTTTAAACAGAGATTGTCCTTTAATTAAATGTTTAAAAGTTAAAGTCTCGTGTAGCACCTAGGTAAGTATTGTTTCTATATAAATAAAATTAATTGTAGTGAACAATTTACTCTTACAATACCTTTAGAAATATTCAAATCGGAATATTGATCATGTTCGTTCGGTTTGATGGTTAGTTTATTATAATACTGACTATAATACTAATTTGGATTACAATAAAATCTTATTAGATTTTTATTAGATTAGAAACTATTATTAAATTAAAATATATCTTCAAATTTTGTTATTATTCGTTTGTTTTCGTTTTTCTTAGTTTAAGGTACCTAGGCAACAAATTCGTGCTTTGAAAATGCTATGTTTGGGGAAATCATAAGACCTCGATTAATACACACCTTGCGTTTTGATTTAGTCGCTTTCGTATTTAAAATATTGAATAGCAAATAGACAATGCCAAATCGGCAAAATTACTTGGTAAATGATTTAAACACAAATACGGGTTGAATTTATCATTTTTATTAGGTATTTACATAAATATACACGAACAACTATGTAATATGCATTATCCTAATAAGGTACAAAGTCACACCAGTAGACAATAATGAGAAAATATCGGCAATCGGCGTGACTAAATGAGGGGTGGCTGAGGTCGTCTTAGCGAGTTTTTTTCCACGTTAACTAGGGCTCCAGTGTCGGCTCCAAGAGTCACGCCGCGCGCGAAGGCTGAGATTAGACCAAGTGCGGCTGCTGGCCGGTCTGTTGGGACCATGTGGCCTGCACCACGGACCATGACTTCAGTGAGGTTGCCGGCAGTTTTGTAATATCTGCAACATAGATGAAACATTAAGCGATTCAACATAAGTAGAACAACAAATAAATTGGAATTAAATTACTTGAAAGGATTTTTTTTTCTCTATTTTACAGTATAGGTAGGAAATGGGCATGCAGTCTACCTGCTAGTAAATTCACTGCCACTCATGGATATCTGTTATGAACTCCAAATAGTTTTGGAGTTAAGACTTCGGTACAAGCGAGGCGACCATCTTAGGGAGATCAGTGACACATCTATGTATGACCTCAGTCAGGACTTCAGTCCTGTTTGAGATTAGATGTGGATATTCATGGTTACCGTGACCATTAAGGAACTGATGGCCTGCACGTTCGTTTGCATTTGCACGTTCATTTGTCATAAAAAACTTAGCAATAGTGTTTTTCTAAATTTAGTCAAAGGAACCAGGTATCTGTGTTCAACTTGTTACGATCGCTGTTATACTTGAAGATGGTTATAGATATTTGGGAAAAAAGTGTTTATTTACCCAGCAAGGTGTCCATTGTGGTACCATGGCTTCCGCTTCGTTCTCTGATAGTCCATTGAGCCGGAGAAGGTAAGCGCATCATACGTGTTCACCGAAGGATGGTATGCTACGATGATGTCCAAATGACCACTGAAAACAGGAATATTTTCATGTTTAAGACCGAACGAGCAATAAGTTCTTCCTCACTCGCGAGAATTATATATAAATTTTGGGGGTAAATAGACTATGTTATTGCTTTGTCAATTTATATATTTCTGTTTCAATCGGTTTAACTGAGTGTCAATAGATTGATAGACAAACATAAAATGGTTCTGTTTTGATATCGTGCAATTATGCATAATGTGCTTATATATGTCAATAGATTTTAAGTCACGGGCAGACATGTCTATTTTGTACTATATGTCCATTCACTCCTTCAACATTATTTC
>DWKL01003084.1:0-11897 GCA_018249415.1 Phareas burnsi | reverse complement strand
CCTCCAATTCTTGCATATGACGTCTAGACAGAAAGTAGCACATTTTTTTTTAAATTACCCTCTTTTATGGACATTATTCGAAAAGTGGTGTTGGTGTGTAACGGCACGACAGCTTAAGGACGGCATAAAAACATAGACTCATTTTTTTCTTATTCCAATGTTCTGCACTTCCAGGCACATATCCCTATGTGACGTCATCGAACTGCAGCATCGGCGGCGTGTGCACGGGCCTCGGGCTCCCCCCCAATGTCATCGGCGACGTGCTCGGCGTCGTGAAGGCTTACACGACGCGCGTCGGCGACGGGCCCTTCCCTACGGAGTTGCACGACGTTAGTATCATCATCATCAACTCAATAATGTCACTACTAGGCACGGCTCTCATTTCAGAATGAGAAAGGTTAGGCCATAGTCCGACACGCTGGCCAAGTGCGGGTAGATGTCACGGGTTTTGTCATGGTGTTTATCTTCACCGTCACTTCAACAAATCACGGCACGTGTCGGATTCGAACTCCGGACACCCAGCGTGACGTTTCGGAATCTTAATAGGCTGTCATTGCTTAAAGTTTGTATATAACATAGTAAAGTGTCTTATTCCGATGTGGTAATGTCTATTATCCAATATAGACGTCTTAGTGGTTCAACTGATAGCCTAGTAAGAGCGGGACAACGCGTCGAGCCTGATCAATTTATCTATTGTAACATATCTTGTTTTTCCATTTTTTAAGTGTGTTTTTTGATGTGGCGTCCATTAAAGTGTTTTGATATTGTATTATTCTCTGTGCCAGGAAACGGGACGGTTGCTCCAGGATCGAGGGCACGAGGTGGGCGTGACTACGAAAAGGGTGCGGCGCTGCGGCTGGCTCGACCTCGTCGTGGTCAGATACACCGCGATGGTCAACGGATACACCTCGTATGTAACATGTTTGTCTATGACAAATTAGATGAAGCGACATTGTCCTTTTTTGATATAGGCCTACGGCCCGGGACGACCCGCCTGGCGAAGTAGTCATCATACCGGTTCGACACGCAGAGGGTTCCGGGTTCGGCTCCCGGCCGGGCAGATATATAAATGCTGAATTTAGATTTCTCTTATAGCTCTGGGTGTTTGGGTACTCGTCTTTTATTTGTTCGTGGCATTCATGACACAGGGAATCGTAGTATGGTACTATAAGGGAAGAAAGTGTTTCTTTAAAAAAAAAAAAAGGATAATATGACCATTTATAAATCTTATTATAAATAAAAAACAGATGTTTCTCCAGAACAGTATGGATGTTATCTTTGTATAGATACATCCTAAGTTCAATGTGGGGTATCTACACAAAGATTGAATCCTAAAATCGATCGAATTTTTATGTTGTTTTTTTTGTATATATTTTTTTTCAATACATTCATAAGGAAACTTACCAAAGATTATTATTTTCAAGGTTATGTCTGACCAAGCTGGACATTTTGGACACGTTGAAGGAGCTCAAAGTTGGGATCGCCTACAAGCTGAACGGCAAGAAGATTGACTACTTCCCTTCATCAATGCCTGAATTAAGTAGTGTAGAGGTGAGCAGACAAAAATATTGTTGCATGATAATTATTTATGACCCTATTGGACCTAAGCGTTCCACTCGTCTATAAATGTCTATAGTACTCACAAAAGGGTATCCTTGTGATACGGTAGGATACCAGGGAAGTTTTTTTATGTGAGAAGAATCGCAAACGAGCGTGCTGGCAGCCTGATGTTAAGTGTTCGCTGCAGCCCATGGACATCCACATGTAACTTTATACAGAACTGAAACACTGAGGTCGTACGTTGATGCGTTGTTATTCCTGAGGACGCAGATGATTGAGGACTAAGTGTACCCTGCAACCACACCTCTCCATCCGAAACAAGAATTGCTTCATGGCGGATAGTGAGAGCGACGCTAGTACCTTTTCGAACTAACTACGATAGTTCTACTACCTATTAAATGTTTCTTCATGAAGAGTTTATTTATTAAAAAAATGTTTCTGGTTTATTTTAGAAATTATTTAAATTTATAAGCTGTCTGTAAATTCCAGGTGGAATACATGACACTGCCAGGCTGGAACTGCAGTACGGAGGAAGTGAGAGAGATGGCGAAACTGCCCGAGCAGGCCAGGACATATGTCAAGGCCATTGAGGACTTCTTGCAGATACCCGGTAACAAACGCTGCTATATTTTAAGATGGCAAGGACAGAGTGAGAGTGACAAGCGCGTATAATCCCGCGGCTTGTGTAGACCGTAACCGGAAAGTGAAGCAATGTCGAGCGCCGGGAGCTGGATGGGTGACCCCTGGTGGCTAAATATCATGCGCGCCTCCGTCGTCATCGTCAGCAACAACCCGCTAATGGTCCACTGTTGGGCATGTCTCCATTTAGGATGAGAGGGATTAGACCATAGTCCACTACCCTGCCCTGGTAGACTTCACACACCTTCGAGAACTTTACGAAGAACTTTGAGGCACCTAGGTTTTCTCACAATATTTTCCTTCACCGATAAAGCGAGTGATAATACATTTCTAGTACGCACATAACTTCGAAAAATTTGCGGTGCGTATAGGATTCGAACTCCGGACCCCCAGGGCTGGAATCTTAACGACTAGGCTATGATTGCTTGCAATTGTCGACTCATTGTAATTGTAGGCGACGCATACTAATATCTATGTTTTATTTTGTTTTACTTTTAGTTAACTTTTCATTATTAAATCAGTATCTGGCCACCGACCTCACTGGCGACGAAGAAACCAAATTAGAATTCAAATATAATAAGAAAAGAAACTACAAAACACTACACTTTTCCTTCGAACGCTTGACGGAAACATACGGGACGGCAACAATTTGTCTGTAAAAAAAGTCGGCATTTTATTATATTTTGCGACATTTTGGCGTGTTTTCTACATTAATTAATTTTTTAATTATTTTTTTACAGTAAAATACATTGGCGTGGGGCAAGGCCGGGAGTCGATAATTAACGCGAATTAATGTCGAAGAAAGAAACTGTCGCTTCATGGACATACTCAAACGCTTAGTATCATTATAAAGTATTAATATTAATGTTAAATAATATACCATAACATAACATAATAACCAAAACAATCTATATATAGGAACTGTGTATCTATTTCATACTTTTGTACGAGCGATTAGTTAATAAATAAATAGATTTATAGAATCCTGCGCTGATTTAAGTGGTCACTGTCAGGGCAGGATCAAGACACATATGATACCAAGTTGATGCGAATGAGGATTGAGTGGAAATGTCTCCGGTGTATTTGTGTGGTTCGGTTATCACACCCTTCAAGTTTTTAAATAATAAGGTAGGTGTAGAAGTTCTCTGTTGTCAGTTCTATAACTGTAACATCAAACTAGGATTCCGTATCGTGAGTGCTCCATAGCCGTGCGGAGATAAATACAGTAGCACCCATACACGTAGCCTGATTTTTTATACTCGAAAATAATTTAAAAATGTTTATTATTTTATTTAGTTATTAAATTATTAATTTCAGTCAAAAATAAATAAAGTGAAAAGAACACCTAGACACCGATTGAGAAATGTATATCAATTTAGATGTCTGTGTGGTTAGGATGTAACCTGGGAAACGTTTGGTTGATGGACCGGTATGGTGACTGCTAGCAACTTTCAAACTTTTGTGGTATGGTATTAAAAGTAATAAAATGGTATTGAAAGTAATAAAAATTGAGACTCCTCAAAGTTTGCAGAACTCATCACGCCACGCTCGATTGTGCTTTCGCATTTTTGGATGATCCGCGTGTCGCAGCGGTTACCATACCGGTCTGGCACGCGGAAGATTCAGAGTTCCATTCCTGGCGATGAACTTAGATTTCCGTTCTGGGTCTGGGTGTTTGTGTATTTGCCTTGTATATGTCTATGGCATCCATGACACGGTATCCTAGTGTGAGGGTGTGAGTGTAGAAAGCCTTAAGCGTATTTGGACTACTGTGTTATGATTTGAAGGGTGCGGTAATAGAGACTGAAGTATGCCCACTTATTCCCCGGTAGTAATACTGCAAGTAACTTGTTCTATTTGGAATATTTTACAAATATCCATATGGGTACTTGGCTGCAACCCTTATGTCTCGCTATTGGACAAGGACTCCCCAAGAATGGGATACCACTGTCCAACAATGAGACAACAGGGAGACCTGGAGCATACTCCGCCATGTTGACAGTGACCACAAAATATCACGCAAACTACAGTCCGTATGTTATTTCTATTACATAGAAATATATATGTTGAAATGTCATTTAAGAGCTTGAGTATGTTTATAAGGCAGTATGTATTAAAATTTAATGTTACTTAAACTTAGTACGTTCGGGACTCCGCTTTAGACGGTCGTTAGTGAATATAAATGCATGTGTGTTCGGGCAGACGTAGAGAGTGAGGCTTGGGATTCTCTTATTGTGTATTGAAGACATTGTATATGTCTAGATGTGGCGTCGCAGAGAGAATGTGGCACTAGAAAAGGAAGTATTTTTATATTAACGCGCTGACACACGAGATTCGGTTCGATTTTTAAATCGATGTGTGTGTGTTAGCTTTATGTAAAATACTAATTATGTTTGTATGTGAGCGGTTTTTTTTGTGCCACAGATAACGCTGAAGGCGGCGCAAGTAATATATTCCATTTTTTTTTCGGAGTTTTTCACGAATTCGAATGTCGTATCTAGACATGTGTAATATCTTTGATTGTCTAAAAGATGGTAGATGTAGGATGGTGTTTGCAAACTATAGTGTAAAGGTTTAATCAAATCTGCTCACGCGTCTTTGCCATAAAGTTCACCGTTGATTTGACGCACGGGGAGGTCCTGGGTTCTGTTCCCGGACAGAAATGAAAATTATGATTTTAATATTTAAATATTATAAATTATGATGAATATAAAATCAATATATATAATAAAATACAACATATTTTATGTAATAAAGTTTATCGGATTTTATGATTTGAATAGATTTTTACATTATATTGGTGATGGTTCTTGAGTGAATCAAGCCTTGCTAAGGAACATTGTGAAGACATTAGACGTCTTGACCCGAAATTCGTTTCGAGAGACTGGATAAAGAAACGAACGAAATGGTTCAAGCCCTTCTAGGGTCTCTATTATGGGTGTCATACACACAAAGGCGTACACGAGCACTCACAAAGATATTCGTCATTTGGATTATGTAAATGATTTTCGTCGCCCTCATAATCGGCCGTAAAGCAATACTCGTTTTTCGGTTGGAGAGGTGAGGCGACTGCCTTACTCCTCAGATATAATGACGCATCTGTGCACGACCTCGGATAGGGCTTGTGCTGTTTGAAGTTAGATGTGGGTGTCTACGGGCTGCAGTGACCATTCAACATCCAGTGGATGTCGTTTGCCACTTCTATGTAATAATAATAATGTATTAATACAATAAAAGACACTTCATGGCACCTCAAATGAAAAGACTAACATACAGGAAACAAAACAATACTTGTATACTAAAGTCGGAAAAAATATTTTATGTACTAAAAAAATAGTTCAACAACCTATCTCTTGAGACGAATTTTAGGGTTCATGGCTGGAACGGTAACACACAGTTGTGCTTATGTGAGAAATATTGTATTGATAATAATATGATCGATATGATTCAATGGTTACAGCATATAACTAGGGTGCCGATTTTTAACCATAGCATAGATTCAGTATTTTTTTTTGTTTACGTATTAACACTGTGACTGCGGCGCTAACGTTCGAAACGATCCACCCGTGCGGCGCTGTTCCAGTGCGGTGGCACGCACCGTATGCGTGCGAGCCGCACGGGTAGCGCGGACCGTAAAACACGACAGCTGCGTTCGCCGCAGTCACTGAAATGAAACCAGAATCGTCTTTTTTTTAAATTCTAAACATAATTCAGGCTTGTCATTGGATTATTCGTTATTGTTTATCGTATGATTGGATAATTGGATTGGATTTTTGGATAATTTGTAATTTTTTTTGTTATTTTATAAAATTGTATGTGATTTCGTGCGCGCAAGATCATGACGATGTTAAAGGACTTGTTGGAACCGTTATTTTGTTACTGTTGTCATTATCGACCGGTTTGATTTTTAATACTTTAGGAATAAAAAATCCTGTGGTAACTACTTTAGAGTAAAAGTCGCATTCAAATCGGTTCAGTTGATCGTTTGCAATCGTCACGAACTCTTGCGTGTATTTTAAACACTAGGCATTTTACATACGTGGACTCTCAGTATCTGTAAAGTGACTTACACGGGACGTGCCAATTTAGTCTTCAGGAATGTTAACACGAATCGATTTCGAGACCCTCTTCATAATTGCTATGGGCGTCGTGTACCTAGCCCCCACCCCCTCCCTCCCTTAGCAGGGCAAAATTTTTGCCAGGGCAATCTCATCTCTGGCTTTTTCTACTCGCCAGCCCCTAAGGGTGTATAGTTATCTATTGTACTATTGAACACCAACAAACCTGTAACCTATGGATGGGGATAAAAGTATAATTTTTTTTACCACTTTAAACTTAAGAACTCATAGCAAATCGAGGGCCCCCGATTTTGCTACGGGCCCCGCGCTAGGCCAACCTGGCACTGAACGTGTTACGTATATATCAGTTAGTCGACACTGAGCATCAATGATTAATCCACGCGTGTGAAATGCCTAAGGACTTGATGAATTTTCAACGAAACATTTGCTTCGCTTCTGGTTTCAAAGTAATAGAGTAATTTTAATAGTTTTTTTTTCTTTATTATAATTTCTGTTAATTTCATCTGGTGCTTAGTACAAATGTTGTGTACGTGGAAGATTTTTGAGCAATAATTACACTAGTTAAATTTTCCTACCGTCGTAGGCGGGTAAGTGCATATTGTTACGTCCCGTCTACACTAGGGGTGCAAGACATACAAGGTTTGCTGAGCGCAGTACTAAAAGTAGTAAATAGCCCATACAAAAATATGCCATTCTTAATATATGCCGCGTTACAGGAAAGTTTCTTAATATCTACATTATTTCTTTTTATGTCTTATGTGAAAATTGGAAGCGGATAAAAAATTATATGTATATTTTTTTCTACGTCCATAAGACGTCTTCTACGTCGCTAAGATTCTGTGTATCATGGTAGCCATGGACAAACACAAGACGAATACACAAACATCCAGACCCAGAACATGAATCTAAATTCATAATGTAGTTGACTTCCCTCTCTACCCTCTATCGTTAATGCCATGTACACTCAAAGATATCAACAGAAGCACCCAGACCCGACCAAGATATGTATTTATAATTTATATGACAGATAAACATAGTCATAAAATCAAGTCAAATCAGTTTTATTATGGAAATACTACATTTCGTTTCAACAAACGTACAGAACTAATTTAATTATAAATAAATTCATTAAATCGCGCATGACTCCATCTGGTATAATTTATAACATACGGTTACCTGATTAAGGATTTCCATCCGAGGAAAACAATGCCAAGACAGTTTGGGGGGCATTAAAAAAAATCGTTGTAAACAAAGAGTTATATAGAATATTACTTAGTTATCCATGTAATACTTGTAAACAAATCAGGCATTTCAAAATCGGTCAAAATTGTGTTTGGGGGGGGGGGGGATAGGCGGTTGGGGGCATTTCAATTGCACCCATTGAAATAGGTAAATGTTTTGTAAATTGTACTTCCGACACGCACACGTAGACACCACACTTATACAAGATAGACTCACAGCGACGCAGCAACCAGTGAAACTCAACCGTCGCACACTTACGTCCAAACTGCGCCCCAGTGTACACGGACGTGTTCACATTGTGCTATCGACAACAAGTCAATATATTATATTTATAAGCCAATATATGATAGGATTTTCCGTTATATTTCGATTGTATGTCTTACGGTACAGACGAAGTAAACAAAAGCTAATCCTAACTATATTTTTTGTACGGATAAATAAGTTAATTAATTCACTGAGAGGACTGCGCGTTGATTCTCTCAATCATATGGTCTTTTGTATCGTGTGAGAATTGTACTACTTTTAAGATAGTCCTGTTATTGGTATACAATGAAGAGTACAATAAGATAATATTGTTTAAGTTTTGCAGGATAAATGGGCTTTTCTATGCAAGAGTCGCCCCTATTTAGGCCGCATCGTCGCTTTCAATCTGGTAATATGTTCCTTTTCATAAGACACAATAACGAAAACTACAAACTTATTGGCTTGAACGCGCACACCGTGTAACGAGTCGAATAATATTCGCAAGCGTCGTTCTACGCGAGATATGTTTTACTGAAGCAATAACAGGAAGATTGGTTTTGTATTGGGAGGCTTGGTTGCTTCGTCTATTTCGTATGCATATGCATTGTACATGCATTGTTCAAATCGCACCGAAATCGATTGGATTTGAACAATTCGTTTGGTTTGTTGTCGATAGTACGTCACATTCGGCCAAGGTTCGTCAAATAAGCGTGCAGTAATTTATTAAAAATAATTTTATTTATTTTAGAATTTTAGATCTTTGCGATCTTGACGAGTGCTACTACACTCGTTTTAAACCGATTTTCCCGGAGGAAAGGAGGCTCTTAATTCGTCTGGACCATTTTTTTGTTCTATCGTTTTTAAACTAATTGTGCATGCTCACGGAAATAAATGTCCCATTGATGTACGGAAATAAATGTCCCATTGATGTACGGAAATAAATGTCCCATTGATGTACGGAAATAAACGCCCTATTGATGTACGGAAATAAACGTCCCATTGATGTACGGAAATAAATGTCCCATTGATGTACGGAAATAAATGTCCCATTGATGTACGGAAATACACGCCCCATTGATGTACGGAAATAAATGTTCCATTTACGTACAGCAATAAAAGTCCCGAAATAAATATTCCATTTATATCTCGAAATAAATGTTCTATTTATGAATGGAAATAAATATCCCGAGATAAATATCCCATTTATGTATAGAAATAAATGTCCCATTTACGTACGGCAATAAAAGTCCCGAAATAAATATTCCATTTATATATCGGCATATAGTTATATTCGGCAATAAATGACTCATTTATGTACAGAAACAAATGTCCCATTTATATAGGATAATAAACAACACACAACGGTATGAATATATAAATAATACCAAATATTTTGTTGTGGATCTTGTATGCTGGTGTGTGACATTATTGTGTGAGTGTGTGATTTATTGTACATAACTTTTGTTCTAGCTTCTGAGTTATAAGCGTATAGCAACTAATAACAATTACATACACATACAGATAGTTTTAAATCGCACTTAATATATTTTTTTTATTTTAGCGCGTACTTATTACGGACCTTGGCACATCATTACACAGATAACAAACGGTTCCTAAAAAACAGAGAAATTGTAACTGAATTCAAATGAATACACATACATAAATGTTACTCGAATAGAATTTTGACAATGTAACGTTAGCGTTCTCGTGCACAAAGTCATAAAGTTATTTTAATGAACGCAAAGGACAAGACATTACTGGAAAGAGCTAATGTCACTCCCTCCGAATTCTTCGCCTTTGTGTAAAAACCCCGTCAATATCGGTTCGGACCTTCCAATACAGACGGGCAGATGAAGGTATTACAAATACATGTATTTAAATGTTTTCGTGTCGTGCAAGTAAGCCTACAGCAAACACTTCCATTTTTATTTTTATACTGTAAACGGGACTTAATCGCGTAATATTTTAATCGAAGTATTTACCTCGACTCTCGACGTTTCTACTCGTGACCACGGCCGAAACGTCGAGAGTCGAGGTAAATACTTCGATTAAAATATAACGCGATTAAGTTCCGTTTACAGTATAAAAATATGAATACAAATCGTGAAAGCTTAAAACACTTCCATTTTTATTTATTTCTATAGATGATAATGTTCAATAATTCTAGATTGTGGTGTCGAGATTGACTCGCTCGTTCTCTGCCGTCTTCAAAAACAGAAATGTATACAGTAAAGATGGGCGCTGACCACGGAAATGTTCCCGGATAGCACATCTTTGTTATACACGATCCTTCCATACGACTTTCTCTTCCACATAATCGAAATATTGTAAATGACTCGTAAGATATGCGGTTTGAGATACGGTAATGTAACTTGAGAAGAAATATCAGAATTTTCTGGAGTTCGATAGTAGAAATGGAATCGTATTTTGTGGCATGGCGTATGTTGGGCGCATTTCTAGTAGACTTACCGTATTGTCTTACATGTTAACTTATTGGCAATTTCCTTTCCAGAAGTCTTACCGATAGGATAGGACCGTAGTGGGTCTACATTGATTTTTCTTTTATACCGTTAGTCAGAGTCTGTCAGCATGCACCCAACGTAGATCTAAGTATCTGATAGACAATCCAGACAAATTAAATAAGGGAAAAAAGTTTCGATAGGTGGTAGAACTATAGTTCATCCGGGCAAGTACCACCGCCGCCCTTATAATCCACCTTGAAGCAGTTTTTGTGTTTCGGTTGGAGAGGTGCGGTTGCCGGACACACTTACAGCGGGGCGACCTTCTTAGCTTTCAGGAGTAATGACGCATCTATGTACGACCTCAGACATACAGACTTCAGCTTTGGTTGAGGTTAAATGTAGATGTCTATGGGCTGCAGTGACCACTTAACATCGGGTTGCATGCACGCGCGTTTGCTACGAACTTAAAAAAAAAGTAAAACCCGCCTTCTCCGCAAGTCTATGGGGAAGAAAAATTCCAATAGACTTACCGAGAAGTCTACGCAGTATTCAAAACTTTTCAAGAGTTCAAGGACTACGCGGTAAGAATATTGGAGATGGGCCGTATTTTGGCTTCAGTCGTGTCACCTATGTAACGCTTAACACATTTCGTGTGTTGAATACGAGTTCGTTACTATAGGTATCCGGCAATCAGGGAGTCACAACACACCCGCTACATGTTTCCAGCTAAAATAGCACAAGACCTCACTCACAAGGAATCGATCATGTACGAACAGTTATGTTTTTTTATGACATTACTATAGCGTTGGTTGCCTAGCAACCGCGGAGACAGTCCCTTAACATATTAACTTTTTGAATCATCTTTATCGTTGTCATTATCGCAGTAATAGGTTGTTACCCATTACTGAGATAATGATGTTCATTTCTGTGAAGTTCGTCTGGGGAGGTACTACCGCCGCCCTCGCAATCTGCCGTGAAACAACTCTTGTTTCGGTTGGCTAGTGGTTGTCGGTACACTTAGACAAGGCGACCATCGTAGTCCTCAAGGATAGTCCATCTAAGTACAGGACTTCAGTCCTGTTTGAGGTTAATATGGGCTGCAGTGTCCACTTAATATCAGATGGCCTGCGCCATCGTTTTAATCGTGACACGTATTATCCTATAGCGAGCATACAATATATATTGTTATCGTTAAGCGTTTATAGTAATGATTTATACATACATACATACACACACACACACACATATAGATATCGTACATATCTTGATTGATTTCTTGTTAGTATTGTCCAATGTGTTATTCACAATATTCTTGTTAAAATCATATTAAATAATGCTTACAACGACGATGATGTTATTAGAAGAAAACTTTTATACGAATGTCCCATTCCAAAGATCTTCGAAAAATCATGTAGGTACTTTTAGTGGATCGACCATTGTTTTGCTTTACAACATTCTTTGAGGTGTTTTATGTGATATCTTTACTATTTTATTGTAAATATTTCTGTACTGTTATGTGCGAATTAAATAATGGTTTATTCTTTTATGTGGCGGTTTTATTTTCCCTGTTTATATGTATGTCATACTCATAGAAGAGAGCAGTGATAGCCTAGTGGTTAAGATTCCGGCCTCTTAAGCTGAGTGGCCGGGGTTCGAACCCCGCACGCACTTC
>DWKL01003083.1:0-11901 GCA_018249415.1 Phareas burnsi | reverse complement strand
CACCGCGAGGTGCGCCTCGGGCTTCACCTCGTCCGCCACACCTATCGTGCACACCAGCTGATCTGGAAGTAATGATGCGTTTCATCTGCTGGCGACGGTAATGAGCGGCCGCGTGTCGGTCAGACACGTTTTTTTTTTGAAATTATACTACTTTTGGCGTTATGAAAAAATAATGAGAGTGAATTTTTACGGTGTGCGCGCACCGTGTTGCGGTTGCATACAAGCGGATATGACGCGTTTTTTTTTTTTTAATTTGAGGAGTAGCAAACGAGTGTACAGGCCACCTGATCTGATCTGGACAAAACTGATGTTTTGTCCAGATCGTACGTTACTACTCCTGAGGACTAAGATGGTCGCCTCGCTGTAAGCGTACCTGACAACAATACCTCTCCGACCTGGCCTGTACGCTCGTTTGTTGCTCTTCAAACATAAAAAAAAATATTAACGTGTTGTCCAAGCCATAACGGGCCCCTTGGAAACCACCGCCTGGTCAGTTACTATATTGCGTCATATTCAGCCAATGAAGATGCCGTGTTACCTGATAAATCTCGACGTCATTGTCCACAGCTGCGCGAGCCATCAGATGGGCATATCTTTTACGATTCACATGCTTCATCTTGTAAATTGCGCATCAAACAATTGTAAACGGAAGTCGCATTATAAATCATAATCCAAAAAGTTATTATCACACATGTAAACTGTAATAACGGCTTCGTGAGTATAGTATAATCCATGTTAGACGAAATGTCCTGTGTGTCGACTCACCGTTGATGGCGGCGAGGACCGCGGTCCTGCCGAGCTGCTCGTCGCGCTGCAAAGTCTCCTGCACGCGGCGCGGGACCGCCACGCCGTTCCTGTTCATCCACTCCCGGTTGCCTATCAGCACTACGTGGTCCACCTCCTGGGAAGAATGATCAAGTGTCAAGGAGGGGGAAGATAGCTCCATTGAATGGACAAGTGTCAAGATGGGTGAAGAGGGCTCCAGAAAATGGGGCGTGCCATGACGCTACCCCTAGCCATCAGCCCACACAGAAACCCCTAATCGGTTAGCTACTGTTAAATCGATTAGTTTGGTAGTGTGCCATCATAATGATTGTAATGTTAATTAAGTGACATTTAATTTGATGAGTAATATATTAAAATATAATTTGGTAATATAGATTTAAAGCAAATTTGACACGCGAAAGAAGAGAAAAAAAGGTCAAGAAACAATATTTTTTAATAATTTCATAATAAAGAGGTTCTCAATTCATTGCGTATTCTACTTAAATAAACGTTCACTGTTTACACCGCGAATTTTGATTATTTGCCTCTGTTTGTCTACCTATGTGTGTGTGTGTGCGCGCGTGTGCGTGTATGTGTGAATCTGTGTGCACATGCGTGTCACCTCGTTCGCGGCGTCCGGCGGCCGGATGACGCTCTGCAGACGGCAGGCAGCCTGCGCGGAGCTGAGCGCCGCGTCCCCGCGCGCCGCCACCAGCTCCACCGGCACGCCCTGTAGCGTGATCGTGGAACCCTCCCTGGGAGGAATTAAAATAGATACGTGACTTTACTGATAAGAGATCTAAGATATACTATTGAAGGAGTCATTCATAAAGGAATCAGGAGTTCTTTTTTTATAACAGACGTAGCAAACGAGCGTGCAGTTATTCTACGGAAGCGATCACTGCCGTCCATGGACATCTGATGACGACATTGCCCATGGACTTTGGACCGCCCACTTTTTTTGTGTAAACCTAGCAATTTGGCAGACGAGCTAATAGAAAATGGTCACCTTTCTACTTTCATAGCCCTACACGACGATACCCTGTGGTAACACCCACATCTAACTCCGAACAGGACTAAAGTCTTATCTAAGGCTGAGTAAATGCGTTACTACTTTTGAGGGCTAACATAGTCGCCTCGCTGTAAGTGTACCCGACAACCTAACCTCTCCAACCGAAACACAATCGCTTCATGGCGAACCATAAAAGCAGTGGTGATACATCCTTAAATATCCATATAGTTCTAAGGTCTAAAAATCGCACTCGACGCGACTCGATCGTGCCAGTGTTCGTGCTCGCATACCTGGCGTTAGCGATGGCGGCGGCGAGCGCGTCGGGCAGCTCCGCGGGCGCCCGCATGCGCAGCTTGGCGCGCAGCCCGCAGCCCGGCGCCGCCGTGAACCCGCTGCAGTGTGCACGCGACGGCCCCACCACCGCCGTGCACCACTTCACTATCGCTGGACATGGAATTAATTTATTTATATTTTTTATCATTATCGCCTATATTTATGTGTGTGCGTGTGTGTGTGTGTGTGCGTATGCGTGTGTGCGTATGTGTGTGTGTATGTATGTGCGTGAGTATGTGTGTGCGTGTATATACAAATCCGCACTTGGTCTGCGCGATGGACCTCTCATTCTGAGAGGAAACCCGTACCCCACAGTGGGACATTAATGAGATGATGATGATATGTACGTACATGTGTAGCTACCGTAACATCACCGGAATCGAGCAGTGCTTGAAATAGAATGTCTGAGCACAGGAAGGTGAGATGTAGGAGGAGGGGGGCGGTATTCACCGAAGACGAACGGGAGCTCAGAATCCCTAATGTGTTTCCACAGTGATGCGCGATGTAGGTGGGTGGAGGGGAGGGCTTTTACTCATTGAAGACGAGCGGGTGCGCGAAATCTCGGCGCGGAGTAAAAGAGAAAGAAGGGACTACTCACCGGAGGCGAGCGGGTGCTCGGAGTTGAGCTCGGCGCAGAGCACGCAGGCGAGCACGGCGGGCAGCGCGCTCGCCGAGCCGGTCAACAGCGAGACGCGCGCCACGCGGGCGCTGCCGCGTGTTATCGTGCCAGTCTTGTCGAATATCACCGTTTTCACCTGCAGAATTAAATTGTGTTCGTTACAAATCAAGATAAATTCTTAATTGTTCACAAAACAATATTAGAAGGAAGAAAGAAGAAAAAACATTTCTTTCAACCTGCACGCTCGTTTGCTATTCTTACAACAAAAAAAACATGAATAATCAAATTAAAATAAAATAAATATTAAAATTAAAATAAATATTAAAATTATTAATGAATGGAGAGAATATGAAAGTTATGAAAAATGCTTATACACTAAGAATTGATAATTTAGTCACCTTATGCGCGTTCTCCAAGGGCTCGGCGCCCTTGATGAGTAGGCCGAGGTGCGCGCCCACGCCGGTGGCCACCATGACGGCGGTGGGCGTGGCCAGCCCCAGCGCGCACGGGCACGCTATCGCTAGCACCGACAACGCGAAATGGAACGCACTCTGCACTATCACCTGCCACTTGGAGAATGACGGGTCACGGTAGATCTCCTGGTAACAAGAATAGGATTTTTTTTTATTTTTAAAGAGTAACAAACGAAAGTGCAGACCACCTGATGTTAATTGGCCAATGCAGCCTGTGGTACGAAAATGCGTCATTACTGAGGACTAAGACAGTCGCCTCGCTGTAGGTATACCGTCATACTCATTTCTCCAACCGAAACACGAGTGTTGTTTCCGGACGGATTGTGAGTCCGGCGGTGGTATCTTCCCGATGGATCGAAAGCACGCACAGCAGCGCCGCATATGCATGTCGTAACAGATCTACAAATTTAAGCAAAGTCGAGCGCGGTAGGTAGCTGCATGGTTGACCACTAGTGGGTGCACTTTATGCGCTTCCATGCTTCATGAGGCACGTTAAGCTATCGGTCCCAGCAGATAGCAGTCGTTAAACCCTGTGGGAAGCTTTCTGGACCATTAATTCGTATGGCTACCAATTCACATTGGAACACACTAATACACACATAACTTCGAAAAAAAAAATGCGTGGGAAATTCGAACTTCGGTTACCCGGTGAGGGGCCAGAACCTTAACAGCAAAGCTATCACTCCTTGAACATGTACAATGAACACAAGAAAAACAGAATACAAATGTAACTGAAATTAGACCTCTTTATTAAAAATTTAATTCTATTTAAGCCCATTGTACTTTCAGACATCCTTGACCACATCGTGGCGTTAAACACTGCCTTTATAATGGAGAAATAAAAGAACTCACCGGTGTGATGGCCTTGATCTTCTCGAAGTCGTAAGCGCCGGTGATGATCCAGCTGACGAGGGTCAGCACCGAGAGGAACACCACCAGGGGCACGAAGTATCTGCGAAATGTATGGTTTGAAATCTTCATCATATTCACCATAATCATCGTTAACCCCACCATTATCATAATTATTATCACTATCATGGTCATCGCCATCATTATCATCAATATAACCATCAATTCACTTTTGTACTGCTGTTGGATACGGGTTTCTTCTTAAAGTAAGAACGGGCCGGTCAAATGCGGATTGACTTTACACGACCCCTCGACGACGAGACGAAGGACAGGCCGACTTTAGGAATATCCAAGGGTCGAAATTAAAGATGCGCTTGAAAACTACATGTTTATTCTACTCATCCACCCATGACTATAGATGTCGGCAAGCAGGATCCAAACGTCCTCCGCTCCTTCCCTCATCTCTTCAGTCATCAAAGATCACGATTTCTCACACACTTCCTCTTCTTTTCCACTTATTCATCCATGAACGATGATATCAGCAGTACTAGCCCCGCGCACTCACCCCGCGATGGTGTCAGCGAGGCGCTGCACGGGCGCCTTGCTCGCCTGCGCGTCCTCCACGAGGCGCACGATCTGCGCCAGCGTGCTTGCCTCGCCAGTGTGCGTGGCGCGCATCAGCAGCGCGCCGTGCTGGTTTATGCTGCCGCCGATCACCAACGAACCTGCGGAGGGAGGAAGGGGGGATTAAGGTAAATTCAGACAATTAGCACTTGGCCCGTACGGTGGACGAACGCTTTTCATCCTGAGAGGAGACCCGTGTCCAGCAAGGGATAGAAATGAAGCAATGATGATGATTGTACAGATAATTTACAAGTACCCCCGTAAATCTGCACAAAATAAATGGATTTCATATCAATTCGTAGGAATAGCAAACCAGCATACAGCCCACTTGATGGTCAGTAGTCACTACCGTCCAAGGACGTTCTATAGGTAGTAGAACTATATGATGCTCCAGGCATCCCCCGGCCGTAGGGGAAGGATCGTGCTCAGCCCAACACAAAAAGGGGTGCAGCCAACTGCCAATAACCTCCAAGTTAAATGTCTGTGAAGCACAGATATACTGAACAATTCTGTAAATCGGCTACGGAACCCTAAAAACAGCTAAAATTAACCTCACCTACGCTTTTAGTGACGGGCATTGACTCGCCAGTGATCAGGGACTCGTCGCATGTGCTTTGACCCAGGATCACCTTCCCGTCCACCGGGATCTTTGCTCCGGGAACCACCTGGAAAATAATGGATATTAGAATTTTATTTCTGCAGCTTCCGAGGAAGACCGAAGACCGAAATTAAAGATGTACTTCAAAAAAACCGTGTGTCTACCTATGTACGTGAATAATAAAATAATTGTTTATGCATTCAAACAAATTGTAACAGAGGAAACGACCCATAGAGGAAAGTAAACACTACAAAAACGGTTTGAATAAAATAATAGATGTCTTACATCAACGCGCGCAACTTAGTCCTACGCTAATAAATTATGTGTTAAATCTGCGCGCTGCACTTCGCCCCACACTGATGAATTAGGTTTTACATCTTTTTATATCCCACTGTAGGACACGAGTCTCTTCCAATACCTGGGGAAGGCCTAGAGTATAATCCACCACGCTGCTCCAATGTGGATTGATGGAGTAGATACCAGTTAGAGACTAACCCGTGTCGGATATTTTCAAACCGCCACAAGGCCTCCAACAAGGTTTAACGATTGCTGTCCAATAATAGCCGGGATCGATAGTTTAACGTGCCCTTCGAAGCGTGGACGTGAGCATGATGTTTAGCTACTAGCGGTCACCCATTCAACATTCGACCGCTCCCGACGTTGCTTAACTTTGTAGATCGTCACAAACCGCGAGGCCGTTTTTCATTAGCAACTGTCATATATTATTAAACGGACTTTTCATATTATTATCAATGGAATAAGTCATAAGGTTAACCACCGACCTTGAGTATGTCCCCCCTCTCCACCAGGTCCACGGGGATACTCTTCTCCCCGACCTCGTGGCCCTCCGCGTCGAGGGTAACCAGCACCGCCTCCGTGGCTTTGAGAGACAGCAGCTTCGACAAGGCCTCCGAGGTTTTGCCCTGGAAATGTAAATAGATAAATATTCAACACTATATATACAAAATTTATATCAAAATGAAGAGATAACTTCGTACCCCTTTTTAAGCACATTGCGCGCACGAAGGATTGTTAGGTTTAGAATATTGAAAGTTTATATGAAGAAGAAGTGCAGAAAACTGTAGTTTATATATAATATGTGTTACAAATGCATTGAATTGATGAAAATAAAACCTTGAACTTAATTGATTCCCTTCAAACTGTCAACTCAAGCAGACATTAATCACATCTGTGAGCAAACAGTCGCGCAGAGTAGAAATAGTCGCCAAAGAATTTAAAATGTCAAGTTGACTCAATGAGTTTCGAGCTAGCCATTTTGATCATTATAATAATCATCATTATACGGATTGACACACATTCGAAAAAAGCATAGAAAAATCTTAAATGTATAGGTTTCCTCAGTGTTTTATTCACCATTAAAGCAAGTGATAATTAAGTTTCTAATACGCACGTAACTTCGAAAAATCAGAGGTGCGTGCGGGGTTCACTGTGAGAGGCCAGCCTTACCACTACGTTGTCACCGTTTCATAACTAACTAATAAATACGTGGGTAGATAGATAGGTGATACCCTCTACCCTCATAATCCGCAGTGCAGCAATTGTTGTGTTTCAGTTGGAGAGGTACGATTGTCGAGCACAGAGCGAGACGACCATCTTAGTCCTCAGATGTGGTCATGCATTTAGGTACGATCTCAGATAGAACTTCAGTCTTGTTTTAGGTTACATGTGGGCGTCCATGGGCTGCAATTACCTTTTAACATCAGGTGGTCTGCATGCTCGTTTGCTACTTTTCAAATATGTAAAAAAAACTAACATTAATATTTGCTTATAATTATTTAAATTTGGAATCTCACTATTGGGGCATCTTACCTTAGCGATGTGTTCGAGCCACCGGCCGAGCGACACAAACACCAGCAGCATTGGCGGAGTGTCGAAGAACGTCAGCGGGCTGCTGTCCTTCTGCAGCACCATCGCCGCCACCACCACCGCGAGCGAGTAAGCGTAGCTGCGGGCAACGTTACAGTGAAGCACTTCATCGTCGTCATCATCATCATCGTCATCGTCATTAACCCATTAATGTGCCAATCCTGGGCACGGGTCTCCTCTCAGAGTGAGAAGAGTCAGGCCACAATGAAGCACGCTGGTCAAGTGCGGATTGGTAGACATCACATACCTTCGAGCACTTTACAGAAATCTCTCAGGTATGCATGTTTCGTCACAATGTTTTCTTTCACCGTTAAAGCAAGGGATAATTATGTTTTAAATTAATTGGTAAATGGAGGTCGAGGTCTACTATGGAACTCACAATATTTTTTTTATGTTAGAAGAGTACCAAACGAGCGTACCGGCCACCTGATGTTAAATGATCACTGTAACTCATAGACACCCACGTCTAAACTCAAAAAGGACTGCAGTCCCATCTGTGGTTGTACGTAGAGGCATCACTACTCCTGAGACAGTCACCTCGCTGTTATTGTTTTTATGTTCGAAAAATAGCGAACGAGCAGACCACTTGATGTTCAGCGGTAACTGCCGCCTACCTCCTCCCCGGTCGAGCTGTAGTTTCACCACCTAACAACGAGGAACACTCGGAGCATACCTGATCGTGGTGGTCATGGATATGAGCACGTCCATGTTGGAGGTGCCGTGCCGCAGCGCCTTGTACGCCTGCTTGTAGAAGTGCCAGCCGCCGATAAACTGAGGACAGAGGAATCATCGTCATCGTATTGTTACTGTGCGCCCACCGCTGGGTACGAGTCTTTTTTTTTGTAGCATAGAATATATATTGTTCTGAGTTTGTGGGAGTATGGGTCTGTTTTGTGTATATGTATAAGAGTGTGTGTTTTTGTGTTTGTGTGTGAGGGGTGACATGGATGTATAGGAGGTTCATGTGTATGTGGGGTGTATGAGGGGAGGGCATATGTGTACGCGGTTATGTGGATGGGAGGGTCATGTATATGTGTGTGGGACCATGTGTAAGGATCGCGTGTGTTAGTACCGGTCACCTGCACGGGCGTGGCCAGCAGGAACATGACCAAGTTCTCTGCACTGAGGCCGGGCAGCACGCAGCACATGTCGTGCGCGGCGTGCCCGTGCGCCATCTGCGCCATGAAGTACGCCATGGCGGCCATGCACGGGCCGCCAAACACGAGGGATATGAGGAACGCGTTGCGCCATTTTCTAATTTCTTCTCTGGAACGAAAATGATAATGTACATCCTGTCATTTTCTGTTAAGGTAAACGATGTTTTTTTTTATGTATGAAGAGTAGCAAACGAATGTACAGGCCACCTGATTACGTGGTCATTCCAGGAGTGGATAGCATACCCATGTTTTTAAGAGTAGCCCTTGGACACCAGCATCCAACCTCAAACAGAACTGAAGTACTATCTGAGGCCATACGGCCACTACTCTTGAGGTCCTAAAGTTAAATTATTTTACGTGAAAGCAGCGTATAAACAACGCTTTTTAGACTCCCCACACTAGGATTCCATGTGTCGTGAGTGCCATGGACACATACAAGACGTGGACACAAACACCAAGACTCAGAACAGAAATCTAAATTCTAAGGAATCGAACCCGGAAACCTCAGCGTGACCGATCCGTACCAATTGGACAACCCGCGCTTTTAAAGTCCTGTTTGGGGTTAGATATGGGTGTCCATGGGCAGCAGTGACAACTAAATATCAGGTAACTTGCACGCTCGTTTGCTATTCTTCACACATAAAAATACAGATATTACGAAGTAATAAGCATTCCGTTTTTGCCATTTGGCTACGGAACCCCCATAACTCACTTGTGTTCCAAGTAGTTGGTGGTGCCCCTGGTCTGTGAGCCCTGGACGGCCGCCTCGAAGCCTAGCTCCGTGATCGCGTCGCAGATCTTCCGGGGACCTAACATTTCTGCGTCATATTTGATTTTGCCCCTGTGAAAAATGGTTTAGTGGGGTTAGGGAGTCGGTACATTTCGCGATTTGACCGTGACCGGTTGGACTACGTCTGGTTTAACTGTGATAGAGTCGACTGTGGCCGGTTTGATTGTCACCAATTTAATTGTGACCGGTTTGACAGTAACCGGGTCGATTGTAATCGGCTTAAATGTGACCGGTTTGGTTATTACCAGTTTAACCGTGGCCGGTTTGATCGTGGCCGGTTTGACTGTGACCAGTTTGACCGTGACCGATTCGACTATGACCAGATTGACCATAACCGGCTTAACCGTGATCGGTTCCACAAGACTTGCGATAAGGCTTAACGACTGCTACTCAAAGATAACAACCGGGTCCGACAGCTTAAAGTGCCTTCCGAAGCACAGATAAATCTGTACCCAAATGCCCCTTCAAACCAGATCCCGGTCATCTCTCAAACCACTCGCTTCAAAGTCCCAGCCCCTTCCCGCATTAACCTGGAAGTGGTGAGGGCGACAGCGCAGGAGGCAACACCGGGCAGCTTCAGCACCGTCTTCTCAATCTTATTTACGCACGAGGCGCAGGTCATGCCTTTGATCTGGAACAAGATAACCATTTTAAGTTGAACAACAGTTCGTCCGGGGAAGTACCACCGGCGCCCTCATAATCCGCTTTGGGGTAGTTTTTGTTTCGATTGGAGAGGTGCGGTTGTCGGGAACACTTATAGCGACGCGACCGACTCAGTTCTCCAGAGTAGTGACGTATCTCAGATTGAACTTCAGTCCTATTTGAGGTTAAATCAATGTGTCTGTGGGTTATTGTGACCATTTAAAATCAGATGGTCTGCATGCTCGTTTGCTACTTATCGAACAAAAAAATCCATCCAAATTCATGATTTCATTCTTTGGAAGTAGCAGAACCCCGATGGGTTCTAGGCGTCTCCGGAGGCTCCGCCGTCACACCAATTTTTGGCTTACAACAACTGTGTTGATCTCATGTATTACGGTTTAAAGGATGTGTTAAGGGATATATACTTAAACGACGCATTCCAATCCAACTTAATCCTTAAGGATGGCAACACATCTGTATCCGACCTCAGGTAGAGATCAAATCCTATTTGGGGTCTGGATGTTTGTGTCTCATCCTTGTACGCGTCCATGGCACCCACGACACAGGGTATACTAGTGCGACGAAATCACACCAGGTGAAACAAAATATACTTCATTTTGTCCTATGCCCTTTAAATAACACTTTATGTTTGAAGAGTCGCAAACAAGCATACAGGCCACCGGTGTTTAAGTGATCACTGCAGTCCATGGACTGCAACGTTCATGTTACATTTAGAGAGAAATGTAAGATGAGAGGTTAAACATCCTCTCTCATTTCTCAAAAAATCACTGGAAAATGGGAGTGATACCATTCCAGTCCCAATCCGTCCCCATCCCAGCCAACCGACTCACCGTGACCACGAGGTCCCGCTGCCCGCTGCCGTCGCAGTCGCTGAGCACCTCCGCCGGGAAACCGAGCTCCGTGATGGAGTTGGCCACGTCCTGAGCGGATATCTTGCGGGGCTCGTACTTCACTTCGGCCTTCGCCGCGAGGAGCGCGATCAGTATCGACTGGACACCTGGAATTGGTAACGATGGATCAATGTAAGGTATAATGGGTATAATGGGCAGAAGGAAATAAATAATAATAATAAACGCTTTCAACACTCACAGCAATGGTAGACTAGTGGTTAAGAGTCTGGCCTCTGCTGTGAAACAGTTTTTCCGAGTCCTACTTCTCATGTACTACATTGTGGGCGACCATGGACGACCAGTGTCAGGCGCAGAGTTGGACTCACTCACCGTACAGCTTAGCGCAGTGCTTTTCGATGGCCGCCACGCACGAGGCGCAGGTCATGCCACGCACCTCCAGCGTGCATCGTGACACCTCGCTCTCCGGCGACGGGGAGGCCGTACCCTAAAGATTAATATAACATAAACGTTATTTACTTCGAAGGAAAACATCTTGAGGAAACCTACACATCTGAAAGTTCTCTATAAAGTTCTCGAAGGTGTGTGACGTCTGCCAATCCGCGGTGGCCCAGCGTGGTGAACTATGACCTCGCCCTGCTCGTTCTGAGAGGAGACTCGTTATGAGCAGTGAAATAGTCATAAGTTGCTAATGATTGAACGACCCGCTGTTATCATATCGGTCTGACACGCAGAGGATACCGATTTCGATTCCCGGCCAAGCAGACGTCTAAATGGTAAATTTAGGGTTCTGTTCTGGGTCTGGGTGCTTGTGTCCTCGTCTTGTATGTGGCCGTAGTATCCACGACAGAAAATTCTAGCGTAGGGCTATGAGTGTAGAAAGAGTAACAAACAGACTGACCGGGAATAGAAACCGGAGCCCTTCGCGTGCCACACCGATACGACGACCGTCAGGCACATTATCAAACAGACAAAGAATAGAAAAGAGAATGACTCACATTGATCTGTATCTTGCTTTTCTTCGGCGATGACTCTCTCATTGTGTCCCCGGACTCGCGGATACTCTTACTTGGTGACGAATTGCCTGCAACGAATTCATATTAGGTATGGTTTCACGTGGCCCATTACGAAGCGCGCAACGCCCCGAGGCTACCTGCTACCGATACTGATCTACAAAGTTAAGCAATGTTGAGCGCGGTCGGCAGTTGGATGGGTGACCGCTAGTGGCTCAATTTCATGCGCGCTTCCGTGCTTCGGCGGGCACGTAATGCTGTCGGTCCCGG
>DWKL01003082.1:0-11901 GCA_018249415.1 Phareas burnsi | reverse complement strand
GTTGCAAATAGAAATATTTTAGACATATTTATATCCATGTTTACTTTCGCTTTTAACTTAAATGGTATTTCTATACTCAATAATACACAAAATTTATAAAATTTGATGTAATCGTTTAAGTAGAGCAAGCTTAATTAAACTTTAAATCTAAATTAGACATTATTGATTCTTAAACGTCGATATGTGTTGCGATAATGTGACTTAAGGACTAAGTTTGAACGCCTCGAGAAAGTACCTCGTCTAGAACTAACCACATATACATAGCTGCGTATAACAATAATGCTATTGCGCAGAAGTAAATCATGAAATAATTTTGTTATCAAGAGATATTATATCCACTATAGTTATTTTAGTTAGTTTTATTTAGTAGTTAGATATTAGTTCTATTTAGTAGAAACAGTGGGTCTACAATTTTAAAGTTAAAAATAAATAGTTGCTTGGTCAGTAAACAAAACCATCCCGACCTTTCGTAAACCTTTCGTAAAGTGCAATATCTGTTATCTATATTATTATATCCCTTTATTTGCCCACTTGTAGTACTAATTAGAGCGCATAAAGGAAGTCTGTCGCACGCTCAGCTCATCAGACGAGACAAAAGACACTAACATATGAGACTGTCACTCCGGCGGTCGGTGCAAACATTCATTTAATTAAATAGGAAGTGTCCGTTACTATGCGAAATAAAGTCCCTTATGTCGGCTACTAACTAATAAAGAACAGGCGGATTACATCACAAAATAGTTTAACGCTCTACGTAATAGATATAGTTAACGGGCAAATAGACCATCTATTTGAAAGTGATTACTATATGTTATTTCTATCGGAATCCCATTGCAGATGGAGTAATACTAGCTAGCTAAGGACTAAATTAATACCTGCGTTTCATGAAAGTTTCTGTCTTTTTTTTCTGTTTGTAAAGTAGCAAACGAGCATGCAGGCCACCTGATGTTAAGTGGTCACCAAAGCCCATGGACACCCACATTCGATCTCAAACGAAAACGGATTTCCATTTGAGGTTGTAAATGGATGCGTCACTACTCCTGAGGACTAAGATGCTCCAACCGAAACACAACAACTGCTTCACGGCGGATTATGAGGGCGGCGGTGGTACTTCCCCGGACGAACGATTGTTCTACCACCTACCGATCTCTCGATCAGAAAATTGAAAGTATGGTGTCTCATCATACTTTCAATTTTCTGATTACAATAAGCGCAAATTTTTAACAGACAAAATTTGATAAAATGTCTGACCATAACATATTGTTACTTTTATGCAAATTTGTCAGAAATAAACGGAATTGAAATGTAGAATGAAATCCATTGTGGCGCCAAATGACCGCAACAATCCATTGATTTCCAAAATAATAAACCAGTAAACCGAAACTAAGTCAATTAGTTCAGATCAGTTTAGTCTACTATCAATTAGCACAGACACTATTCCTACTTTACATATTTATTTATTCATTTATATTGACTAGGATGGTGGACCTCATAACATAACACAAGACAGTAACATCATCATCATCGTCATCGTCAACCCATTAATGTCTGCTGACAACGGATCTCCTCTCAAAATTTAAAGAGTTAGGCCATAGTTCACCACGCTAGCCAAGTAGGAATTCACACACCTTCAAGAATTTTTTAAACGACTCTCAGATGTGTGGGATTTTTTTACGATGTTTTACTTCATCTTTAAATTAATTTTCAATGCGCATATAACTTCGAAAAATCAGAGGTGCGTGCGGGATTCGAACCCCGGACATTCAACGTGAGAGGTCAGAAACTTAACCACTAGGCTATCACTGTGTCGACAGTAACATATATACAGTAAATACAGACATTTCACGGTAAACCCAAGTGATAGCTCTAAAACCACGAATACAACACCAAAGCATTTTTTATAAGGGAAGTGACTGAATCAACAATGAAGTCTCTTGGGTCCTCAAAGAAATAACAAACAGTTGTGTTGCGTGTCCGAGTAACGAATTTTTAAAATGCACACCAACGCTTTTAATGCCCCTTTGTTCTCGTGACGTAAATCTTCACAAACATGGCGGGTTCACCCGACCATGTAATATGTGTATGACACGTTTTGTATCTGATGTTCCGAATGGAAAATTTTGTCTTTTTTTGTATTTATAGCAATTCGTTTATTGGATAAGCATGATTAGCGGTTGAATAACCATCCTTTGGAGCTTCCGCGATTAAGAGCAGTGTATAGGCGCCCATACACAAATCATAGTTAGATGTTATTCTATAAGAAGAGATAAAATGTTTTTACTGGACAGCGAAGGAATGTTTAATGCAAAGAGAAGAAAGACGAATGACAATGAAATGAAAAGAACGAAACAATGAAAGAAATTATGATGACAATTACCTAAGACATTAGTATAAACATGATAAATCATATATATTATAAGATATTGAAATTAAGCAATAAAAAGAACAAACACATTTAAACAAAAACGAACAAAAAACAAAATGAATACTACAAGCAATTGCTTAGATACTTTAAACCTATAATTATTTAATTAACCTAATAGAGTTTTGTCCCCAAAGGGGTCACGGTAAACTATTAGAAATGCGATGTCTATCTGTCTGTTTTTTTATATTATAATATATATATAAGCTTGCGTTTGACCGCAAACTCATTATGACCTACCAGTCATATATTATCTAAGATGTAGCACGCGTGCCTAGAAAATGCCTATTCACTGCTGCCTTAAACAGTTCCAGGTTATAACTGTCAGGGACAACAACCCTAGCCCGAGAGTTCCATTTTTTCGCGATCTCAAAGAGAAAAGATGAAGATAATAATTAACTCCGAAGCAATGGAATATACATATATCAACTAAGGCTGGTATTCTTCCGTAAATCTGGATGTCTGATTGAGAAAGAACGCTGGATATTTGTTTATATGTTAGTCACAGGGCTCTATAACAAAAATATTATACAAATAAAGCTGAAATGTATAAAGTTATAGTGTGAAGGACCCAGCAAATTCATACTTTTTATGTTTGGAGAGTAGCAAACGAGCATGCAGGCCACCTGGTATTATGTGTTCACTGCAGTCCACGGTCACCTATGTCTAACTTCAAATAGGACTGAAGCCCCATCTGAGGGCGTACGTATATGCATTACTATGCCTGAGGACTAAGATGGTCGCCTCACTGTAAGTATACCTCATTACAGTTATGGTAGAGCGCACCGAGATAAGTACAAATACGATTACAAATTTTATTAAGGTTCCACAAGAAAGCTTATTATTAAGCCTACACCGCCGTCCTTTTGTTCTACCTTTGAAAAGCTATCTTTTGAACCGTAATTGGCAGCCTGTCTTAACATTTTAATGTTCGCAGAATGTATATATTATTAAAACAGATATCCTAACAAATAATATAAAAAATAACAAACAGTCAAGATTTACACGTAAAAGAAATGTTTTTGTTTTAACTCAATCTTAAAAACGGCAATATACACAAGCATTAAAGTTAGTAAAACACTAAAACAATAAAAACTAGCCAAGCCTGAGCCAGGCTTGCGGCAAGAACACCGAACTGAATGAAAACACAATGTTCTGTGAAATATATAACTGTAACATGGTACAGACATGTACATTCTTATGTAGATGGTATGTTTAATACTTAAAAACGACTCGCACTTGGCTGGTTATTTTTATCTGACAATGATTCATTTGCTATGCAGCGACGCGCTGAAAAGGTTTTCGAATGTCCAATCAGCATTTACTGTGGTATTACAATCTCGGTGATGATTTTCAACGTGGCCGTCTACCTACTGGATATGGTTTTTTAATTGCTGATATTTCGACACAGTTGCATAGATCGTGGTCACAGCAAAACTTCGCTTTTTTCGCCGTGACGATAACCCATGCAGCTGGGTCGATATACCTGCAAACAAAAAACCCCATGCAGCTGAGTCGATATATCTACAAATAAAAACCGCATAACGAGAGTGCACATCAAACAATTAAAATGTATAATTCGCGCGATTATATTAACTTATTATATTACACCCCTGGATAGTTCACTTTGCTGGGCCGTAATAATATTTATTATCCAGGTATATGCAGTTAAATGATTAAACAATAAATAATAAATTAGAAGGTAAAAACAGAATTACAGTAATAAATTAATATAAACTGACATAGTATCGACGCTTCATTGATTGTATAGTGGTAAGATTCCTGCACCTTACAGTGGGGGTACTGGGGTTTGAATCTCGGGAAAGCACTTCTGATTTTTCAAAGTATTGGAAATTAATTAATACTTTAGCGATCTAGAAATACATCACGAGGAAATCTTCTTGCATGGGGGCGGCATGCATGGCATTCTATAAAGTTTTCATAGAGTCTGAAATAACTGCAAGTGGCCAGCGTAATGGACTATGACGTAACATTTCTCCTGAAAGAAAACTGTACTCAGCAGTGGAAAAAAAAATTATTTATAATATTAAATGTTCCAGTAACATACACAGTTTGTAAAAGCTCCTTTACGTTTTACTGGATGACTCGTTCATCCACCAAGACAAATAGTTACAAATGAAAATGAAATGGTTGGTTTATTACAGTTAATAATACTTAAATTTTTACTATGTAACCGTGGTTCAAGCTTTTGTGTTCTGTTTTGACAGATAGCGTGAGGTAAAGAGGCTTGTGGCGTGCCAAATCAGCTTTTAGGAGCAGCTATGTATCTTGACGACCCGCGTGGTACAGTGGTTACCATACTGGTCAGACGTGCAGAGGGTTCAGGGTATGATATCAGGCGAGACAGATATCTAAATTATGAATTAAGATTTCTGTTCTGCGTCTGGGTGTTTTTGTACTCGTCTTATGTGTTCAAAGCACCTACGACACACAGTATTCTAGTGTCGGGCTGTGAATATGAAAAGTGTTTGTTTCTTACCAGTAGTTGCCCTCATGTATGATTCCTGTTGGATTTCTGGTCAATTACAGATGCCCATACGTGACAGTTACCACATAATCCGTCCTCATAATCCGCCGTGAATCAATTGTTGTGTTCCGGTTGGAGAGGTGCGGTTGCCAGGTACACATATAGCGAGGCGACCATCATAGTCCTCAGGAGTAGTGACGAATCCATATACAGCCTCAAACGAAACTTCGGTTTTGTTTGAGGTTAGATTTGGGTGTCCATGGGTTGCGGTGACCACTTAACATCAGGTGGCCTGCATGCTCGTTTGCTACTTTACAAACATAAAAAAAAAAAAAAACTTAATGTGCGACAGTGATATCATCTTCAATCTATTAATGGCCCTACTACTGGGCAAGAATCTCCACTCAGAATAAGAAGGGTTAGGCCATCGTGCAACACGCTGGACAAGTGCGGATTTGTAGACGTTACACACCTTCAAGAATTTCACAAAGTACCCTCAGTCATATAGGTTTCATCACGATGTTTTTCTTCCCCGTTAAAAAAATGATAATCGATTTTTAATACGCACATAATTTCGAAAAAAATGAGGTGGGTGCGGACTTCGAATCTTGACCGCACAGTGTGAGAGGCCGGAATCTTAACCACTAGGCTATCACTGCTATTGGTACAGTGACAGCAATCGACGACATTGATATCGTGTACATTAAATTACATTAAAGATGCGCGTCAAACTGCAACTATAATAAATATAATAATATAGCCTCTGAAAAATTACAATGTGATAAAATGTACGGTTTCATATGTTTGAGAGTTTCCAATAAATTGGACACGCTCGTAAAGTATAACACCGCATATTTCTATTCATTCGGTTGCCATTGTTCCACGTCCAATTAGAATCTGGTTTAAATCTCCGCTTTGAGGTTACAATGCAAGTTTAAACACAAAAAACACCAACTGCGCACAGAGAGAGCGTACCGTGCACGATTTAATTTACTTTTTATATTACAAATAATAAAGGGTTCATTTTGGCGTGATTTTAATAAGTTAAGCTTTATCCATTTTTAATAAACGAAGTTTTCGTTCTTAATTTTCAGATTTATTAATTATTTTCAACCTGGTCACTAACGAACCTTTAGGTAACCTACAATTATATCTATTGCATAACATTTAACTGTTAAATAAAATACATCCATCTGTACGTACATGATTAGGACAATGAAAATATCACATATAATATAATAGGTGGTAAGAATGGTGGTAGATACAATAGGTGGTGGTTGTTCATATGAGAAGGTACCGCCGCTCCCCTTATAATGCACGCTAAAACCATTCGTGTGTTTCTGTTGAAGAGGTGCAGTTGCTGAATATACTTTTAGAGAGGCGACCATTTTAGTCATCAGAGATAATAATGCATCTAAGTACCATCTCGGATAAGACTTCAGTTCTGTTCGAAGGTAGATATTGGTATCCATGGGCTGCTGTGAGCATATACCATTAGATGGCTTGACACTCGTTTGCTACTCTTAATACTAAAAAATACCTTTGCAACTCACTTTTTAGGTAACCTAATAGAAACAAGCTCACCAACTGAATGGTGTCCAACTATTGATTCAAATACATCATCTCTACATACATGATAAGAGTTATGAACGTATCTTTTAAAACATAGAAGTACCAGAAGAGCATGCGATCCACATGATTGTGAGTTGTCACTGCCGCCCAATAACATCTGTAATCAACTTTATTCAGAACCCAATATAGATCCTATCTGAAAACTAAGCAAAGTACTTTGTATACGTCTCTCCCTTACCGTACCCTTCAGACCAGAACACAGGAGCGTTTAACACTGTTGTTGTAGGGCAATAATATATGTACATATGCAAAGATATGAATATGCCTTAATGCTCGGTAAAGGTATCTTACGATAAATAAATAAGCATATGTCAAATTCCATTGGGCAGTTACAGTGTATTATCATAATATATTTTGATAAGTTAAATGAAAATTATTGTTAACAAACAAAGAAATGAAAACGACAATAGCAAAACGTAAAATAATAAGAGTGTTTTATAAAGAGGCTAGAATAAGTATAGCAATCAAATAAACTGCAAGAGATAAATTTACTAACCCCTCGAGTCTACGAAGTACATAAATAAACTCATAATAAAGTTCATACCGTGGCTCAAAACAAGTCAACAACACCTTAACACTTGACTGAAAGGAAGGCTCTCCTCGAAAATATGTCGTCATTTTTTACGATGATAAATTGCTGCCAAGAAGAAGGTAATTTGTTTTCTTAAAATTCGACAGACATTAATTCTGCGGCCAGCTATTTTTACACCCTACTTCACTCGAATTGTGAATTTCAAAAGTTGTGAGTCATTTTCTTAGAGTTATTTGGAATGTCTTGTTGTTGAAAAAATGTCTTGACTCGTCTAGTTATTGCCACCATAGATAAATAATACAATTATTATTCTCACTAAATTATATTTATAGTCCACGCCAAGCTGTGTACACTCAATGAAATATAATACTAATTTCAATCATGATCTATCCTTTTCAAATGATGTTATCATTTTAATTACTGATTACTGTTCCCTAAATCCCTCTATCCATTTTTATATTACATGTCTCTATAATCTTTCATATTGTTTCCTTTTCAGAATGTAAGAAGTCAATCAATTCTTGCCAAGACAAAATCCTAAAACTTTTACCTATGTGGCTCCAACCTTTTTTATGTCCCACTGCTGGGCTTAGGGCAAACTCCACCACGCTGTTTCAATACAGATTGGCGGAGATATTTGTTAGTGGCCATCGCATGTTGAATGGTTACGATCTACGCAACCCGCGAGGCGCCACGCGCTTCACATATTTACACAATATTAATTGTAATGTAATTTTACGTACTTATTCAAAATTATTGATTACTGTCCACTATATTCTTTTGTGTATCTGTATATTATATGATTCTATAAACTATCCTATTTCTACTTGTCTGAATGTAAACAGCTAATCAACCAAGAGAAAACTTTACAACTTACCCTATACTTACTCAACATTAAGAAATACTTAAGAAAGAAGAATATTTTAATCGAGTTAAAGAAGAATAAAAGTAAAATCACGATTATTCTCGAAGATAGTCTTTTTTAGTTCAACTCCGGCTACAATATCGTTGCACCTATTCCTGATTTATAACAGGCATAAAGCTGGTGTGTTTTGTTTTGAAGAGTGGGGCAAGGCAGAGATGCTTATATAAGGCATTTAAATTTACTTCTTAAGATTATTTTCTCATGTGTTTAACCTCAGGTGGGACTCCTGTCCTATTTCTAGTTGGTGACAGATGATCATGAATGGTGACCACTTAACATCAAGTGAGTTGAATTTTCGTTTCCTGCTTTGACTGTCTTGACTATTTTCATTAGCATTATAATTAATGAAAAATGATTGTTTTAAAATATATTTTTTGCATGGAATTATAAATATGTACTCGTAGTGTTTTTGAGCGTTTTCAACAATTCTAATTGCATATCGAAATATCGATTTTTATGAACACAAAGCATTTATTAACAAGAGTGCTCCTCATATTCCTTATACTGCAATTTATTGCATATAATATTCGATAAATTACAGAGTCTTCAAAATAGAAATATATTTCTTCGAAAACGGTATATTAATTCCACGTGCATTTGTATTCTCATTACCCGGTGCAGTCTCCTGCTCTAAGCTTTTCCAACTCGATTGAAAATAGAATTCCACGTAACAATATTTCTTGTTAAACGTAAAAACACTGTAGAGAATAACACAGTGTAACGAAAATATAATTATTTTTCTGTGAATTGGTGACAAGGATGTTTTCCTATCTATATTTTTATATGCAAACAAAACTTAAATTAGAATTCTTGAAAACTTGATTTAAAATTAAACCCCCGGATGTATTTTATGTTCCATTAATGCCAACATTCTTTGAATCTTCATTATTGTTATATTTGTATTTATGACATGTAATTTCTATTATGATACATCTCAATTATTGACTAATTATTGATTGATTGTTGTGCCTTTATTAATAATTTGACAATTTGAGCAATAATTATAACATTTTGCTGCCAAGTTTCACATCGCTACTAGTGTAACGAGTCTAGTAAACTGTTCTATTCGTAAAAATATTTATCTAACTTTATTTTATCAAGGTGTCCATTGAAAAGGATTTTCTACAAATCCGTTAATAAAACGTTAATCCGTTAATAAAATCCGTTAATACGTCAAACGATACACCGAGTTCTCAATACTTAACGCACAATATTCAAAGTCATCTATTGCCGATTGAAGCCACTTGTTCGCTATCAACTCTGAAAGAGCCGCTCTATCATCAAGTGTACGCTTAACGCGCTTATCGCCTTTACCAGTAGCATACTGAAGTGTAGACAGACGTACAGTATGAATCTTCTTGATTGCATTGATATTTTGATATTAACTTTTTCATATCAATTCAAAAAAATGTTTTTTTTCGTTCAAAAGCAGCAGACGTACATAAACTATTTAATCTAAATTTATTCTGAAGCTTTTGGATGGGTACATGTACTTTGTCAATGTTAATATATTAGTCAATACTAATACAAAATACTTGTTATATTAATACAAGTTAATAGAACTCGTAACATTGTTTGTTGGTGCTAAAGTATTGTATGTCCCATAGTAATGTTACATAAGACTTAAGTGACTTAAATGTTTTAATTGTGGCGGTTCCATTCGGTGCGTATCATATTAAAAAAATATCTTTTAATTTATACATGAAAACTCAAGGATGAATTTGAAATACCTTTCTATTAGTTCTCTGGCTTGTACTTACCGATTTTATTAAGTGAATAACATATGAGTTATTTTTATTATTTTTTAATAAAATGATTCACCCTTTACAGGAGACTTAGGTGAATTAAACTGTAATGTATTGTACAGTAGAAATTCATTTATTAAAACATTAAGGTCAATTTGGGAATTAAATACCATTTCCATGTATAAATGTGAGTTCAGAAACAGAAATAATGTGAAGTCATATATCAACAATACAATTCAACTGTACATCCTAAACGATTATTCATCAGTGTTACAAACGGTTTCCTGTCTACTGACTCTCAAAGAGCTATTGCGTACCGCATAATGAGTTCTTGAAAACGCTTAACGTTTACTGCAGTTTTTTATCAGTAACACAGTATATCTGTTAGGATATTTTAATTTTCGTACTTTCGATATTGATTACTTAATTTATACCAAGACTTCAGTTAGCCTTTTTAGAAACTTAACAAATAGAAAGTCTTTATACATATTAAAAATACAAATAAATTATAATTCATCATTTAGGTGTCTACCTGGCCAGTATTCAAATTCGGAACTCTCTATGTATAAAAAAAATTGTATCAATCAATAATTATAGCAAATGTTACCTCAAATTGTACTTGGTCAGACGTTATGTACAAAAATAAGAAATATCAATAAATAAAGCTAAAAAATGTTAGTTGATATTACAACGAAACTGACGTTATCTACAATAATAGTAAGCATAAATAAAAAAAAGCAGGAAAATGTTAGTTGAAATCATTCTGTAACAGACGTTGAACGTTTTTAAGAGCACTCACTTTAACCGGCACGCGATGGCTTTTTGAGTCTACAGACAAGGAAGGCGTCCTTAAATCGTAAAATGATTATTTCAGATCTACTTTTTAAAATATATAAAAAACCATTAATACACACTAATGAGACGCTAATAATAAACTGTTAAATAAATAAATTATTATTTAAAAAAAAAACTTTTAAAAATAAACAAAATACAAATAAATTCACAGCCAAAAATTACATCAAAAGTATGTCCAAGTGTCCGTCCGTGTGTTGCTATGGTAAATAAATATATATAAAAAAATATGTAAAGCTATCTTTTCCAGTTTAAGTGTGGCTTATTGCCTGTTGACTCTCAAAGAGCCATTGCGTGCTATATAAAGTGGGCGCTCTTAAAAGCACTTCACGTCTTTTTCACTGCACTACAAATATTACTAACATTTTTCTGGCTTCTTGTTTGATATTATTTTTCCGTTTTTGATAATGTTTTTTTTGTTTCTTCATCTTCTGTATAACTTTGATTGCTTTTAATCACTTTCAAATGTTTCGAAAAGTTACCGAGGGATGAATTGAAAACATTGTAAGTCATTAAAAACGATACAAAAAGAATAACATTTTTAAGGCAGTCACTGTCTAATTTACCTACAGACATTGTTTTACAAAATGTCATTCTCATACATGCACGCACAATGAAATGACAAAATAACAAAAAATAAATTGCTATATTTTTAATTAACATGGAGAACTATGTATTTTTAAAGAAATATATAATTCTGATAATTAGACGCTGAAGAACTCTTGCTAGTTGTAGAGGCTTGTCAGTCCGCTGCCGAAGTCTTTACCTGCTTCATTAAAACGAGCACTCTTCACAACGTCGACATTTAGTGCCGAGTTGAGTAAAAGAGCATTGATTTTTATTACCTCACTTAGCAATAAGCATTTGATTTACAATATGGGCATTAGGCATTGTAGGTACTAAGAGATATTACATAATTTTAAATTATTTTGTAGGTAATGACTAATCAATAACACTTTGATAGGTGGTAGAATTATAATTTGTCCGGGGAACTACCACCGCCCTCGTAATCCGACGTGAAATAGTTTTTGTGTTTCGGTTGTAGAGGTGCGGTTGCCAGGAATACTTACAGTGAGGCTACCATCTTAGTCCTCAGGAGTAATGACGCATCTACGCATGACCTCAGATGAAACTTCAGTTTTGTTCGAGATTAGATGTGGGTATCCGTGGGCTGCAGGGACCACGTAATATCAGGTGGCCTGCACGCTCATTTGCTACTCTTTAAACATTAAAAAAAAAGTAACAATGTCAATTTTCCTTAAATTTAAGTATGGTGATATAGAAAATATTAAAATTTTCTATATC